>JABUQX010037504.1:15000-20000 GCA_015478945.1 Trachelipus rathkii | reverse complement strand
ATAAAATAAAATAAAAAAATAAAAAACTAAAAAACTAAAAAACTAAAACATTAAAACATTAAAACATTAAAACACTAAAAATCTAAAAAAAAAAATTATAAATAAAAAAAATAATAAAAAAATAATAAAAAATAAAAAAAAAAAATAAAAATAAAATAAAGATAAAGAGATAAAGAGATAAAGAGATAAAGAGATAAATATAAAAATATAATATAAAAATGTAAAAATGTAAAAATAAATATATAAATATATAAAAAAAGAAAAAAAAGAAAAAAAAGAAAAAAAGAAAAAAAAAAGAAATATATATATATATATATATATATATATATATATATATATATATAATATATAATATATATAATATATATATAATATATATATATATATATATATATATATATATATATATATATATATATATATATATATATATATATATATATATATATATATATATATAGTGAGAGAGAAAAGGGAAGCCGCCAAAGAGGCGGTAGAAAGAGAAGTCGCTAGAGAAGCAGCACAAAGAGAAGCCGCTAAAGCTGAAAGAGCTAAAAGGGATGCCCAAAGACAACATGAACTCGAACTCAGAAGACTTGAATTGCAAGCGGGCAATTTCGGTTCTCAATATGTCGCAAATAATAATGATGTTAAGGCAAGAGTGCCTAAACTCCCTCCCTTTGCCAATGATAGGGACGAAATTGATTGCTACCTGGAGTGATTCGATAGGTTCGCGAAAATCAATGAATGGGATGGAGGGGATTGGGTTTCTCACCTAAGCACTTTCTTAACAGGAAAAGCACTCATAGCGTATTCCCGCATTCCAAAAGATGATTCTAAAGATTACGACAAGTTAAAGAATGTTCCCCTTCTATGTTATAATCTAACTGATAATGGTTGTAGCGTAAAGTTCAGAAACGCGAAGTCATACGAGGATGAAAGGCCTATTCAATTCATCGACAGACTGAAAAGCTATATGATCAAATGGACTGAACTAGCGAAAATCAACAAAGATTTTAATGACGTAATAAACCTGCTAGTAGCAGAACAGTTCCTAAACACTTGTCCTAAGGAATTAGCAACATTCTTGAGGGAAAGGAAAGTTATCAAGTTAGACGTAATAAAGCAAGAAGCAGAAAACTATCTACTTGTCATAATAAAAACATGTTGCCAGTAGTGAACAAGGAGGAGGACATGAGGGAAAAAGATAAGACAGCTATGAAAACAGTCACAACGTGGAGAAATCAAGATCCCAATTAACTTGTTTTAAATGTGGCCAGAGATGGCACAGATCCATGGAATGCAGGAGTCATCCCATCTACAGGAGAGATAGCCAGCATAAGTATTATAATAATAAACGCATGAATAATAATTAATTGGAGAGAAAGTCCGAAGAGAGCGGCTGTAGCTATAACAAACAATAATGGTAACGCGCAGCGACGGAATGAAGCCTGTACCCTCGACACTCTATTAATAGCTGAAATTCAGAAATGCGGTGACAATGAAGATTTTATGAATTATGTCGACAAAGATAACAGGATCACATTGGCTTATGGCAAATCTATATCTGTTATCAGGAGCGCTTGCGTGAAGAGTAGGAACGGAAGGGAGAATATTCATAAAGAAATGATGCCCGTAGTAGATGGAAAATTTAACGGAATTATCGGTAATGTCCTGAGAGAGACAGGTTGCGATAGTGTCATCGTCAAAATGAAATTTATTTCGACGAACCACTTCACTAGAAAAGGAAAGCAAATGCTACTAATTGATAATATGATCAAGGATGTACCAGTAGCCGAGATTGATGTGATTACACCTTATTACACTAGACGAGTTGAAGCCTTAACCTTAGACGACGCTATTTTTAACTTAATAATAGGTAATATCCCTGGTGCAAGAAACGCAGAGAATCCTGACTTTAAAGTAACAATATCTTGAGCAACTGAAACGGTCGATCAACAAGGTGTAAGGTCTGATAAACATGAAAGTACCCCACTGCTGGGCCATGAAGAAGTTACAAGAGAAAAAGTAATTAGGTTCCAACAAGACGATGAAACATTAAACAGATATAGATTACTAAGCGGTATAGAAAACAAGGAAGAGAGACAATCCTACTACGATATAAAGAGGAATTCTTTATAGGTTGAAACGGGAAAAAGAAGGTACTAAGAAACATTGTCGTGCCGAAAAGACTGAGGAATGGGCTTATGTCCATGGCTCACGATTGTATCATGGGAATTAAGAAGACTTCTGATAAAGTACTTTCTGAGTTCTATTGGCCTGGGATGAACGAGGATATATCAACATTCTGTCATTCGTGTGATATATGCCATAAGACTATATCGAAAGGCAAGTTTATGAAAAACCATTGACAAAAGTCCCGCTTATTGGTACTCCGTTCAGAAGAGTAGACCTCGTTGGCCCGATCGTACCTTCTTCGGAAGATGGACATAAATACATATTGACGCAACTGTAGCAGAAGCCTTAGTAGATATGCATAGTAGACTTGGAATTCCCGACGAAATAATATCGGATTTAGGAACCCAATTCGTGTCTAGATGCATGAAAGAGGTCTCTAGACTGTTGAGTATTAAGCAGCCGTGTAAGAGTCCGTATCATCCGATCTTCAATAGACTCGTGGAGCGTTTTAATGGCACGATGAAGATGATGTTGAAGAACAGCCGAAGAAGTGGAATATATATATAAATCCGATGCCATTTGCATACCGCGAAGTTCCCCAGGAGAGTACCGGTTTTGCTCCATTCTAACTCTTATATGGCAGACCTGTACGAGGTCCTATGCAAATTATGAGAGTTATTTATCAATGAACGCCAACAGGACGAAGTAACGAACAGCTGTCAGTATGTTTTTCAATTTAGGGAAAAACTAGAAGAAACACTAAAGATAGCTACGACCGAATTACAGAAAGCGCAGAATAGGTACAAGCACTATTATGATAGAAGCCCCGTGAATAGAAAATTCGAAATAGGAAGTACGGTTCTAATATTGTTGCCAACGGAGAGCAATAAATTATTAATGCAGTGGAGAGGGCCATACGACGTAGTTGGAACAATGGGGGGAGAATAAATACAGAGTAATGATTAAGGGAAAAGATCAAGACTTACCACGCAAATCTGTTAAAATTATACAACAAGAGGAGTGACGGAATAGAGGACGACGTATAGGTCGCATTTGTTGGGATAGTAGACTTTGAAGAATGTAAGAAAGAGGGGATTGATTTAGGAGAAGATGCGATCATTTTAGGAAGTTGCACGCCTAAATAAAGTATCGGAGACATTGTTATAGAGAATGAGTTAGAGGTGGATAAGAGGATTTAAATAAAAAGGTTATTGGAAGAGTACAAACATGTGTTCACCGACATACCAGGTAACGTCGACATCGTGCAGCATGAGATAAATTTAGCATCGGAAATACCGGTAAAAAATAAAGCATATTCCATACCCTATGCACATTAAGGGGAAACAAAGAAAGTCGACGATATGTTGAGAATGAACGTTATAAGGGAATCTGATCCACCTTACGCGTCACCGATCGTTATGATGAAGAAGAAAGATGGAACGAACAGGGTGTGTGCAGATTATAGAAAACTGAATCGGATTACAGTCATCGATCCAGAGCCTATGACAATGACTAAATTTGCGAAGGACAAATATTTTCCGAAAATCGATTTGAACAAGAGTTACTGGCAGATTCCAGTAAAAGACCAGGACATCTGCAAGACTGCCTTCGTGACTCCTGTCGGTCATTACGAATTCCTGAAAATTTCATTCGGGTTGGTGAATGATGGTGCGACATTGGTTCGAGCTGTGAGAAGGATATCGAGAGGAATGGAAAAAAACGGACAGTTATCTCGATGATATTATCGTGCATACCGAAACGTGGGGTGAACACATGGACGAAATGAGGAAACTGTTAATTAGGTTGATTGACGTCGGCGCTACCCTTTGACCGTCAACCGTCAAAGTGTGAAATAGCTGTTAAGGATTTGGAATTTCTCGGACATAGATAGATTAACTGAAGAGGCAGTCGGTTTGCAAGATAATATAAAGAAAATATGTGATGCCGAAAGGCCATACACGAAGAAAGGAGTTCGGTCATTCTTAGAGCTAACCGGGTTTTACAGAAATTTCATACCCAACTACTCCACGGTAGCTGCACCATTATCGGATTTGACGAGGAATAAAAAACAAATATAGTAGTATGGGGAGTAACCTAAGAAAAGGCATTTAACGAATTAAAACGAATGTTGATTAGTAAACCGATATTAAGATTTCCGGATTTGACAAGTTTTTTATACTGCAAACGGATGCGAACCACGTAGCTTTAGGAGCAGTCTTAGTACAAGGGTATGAAGATGGGTTGTTCCCAATAGCATACGCGAGTAAGACGTTAACTGTAAGGGAAAGAGCGTATTCTACGTTAGAGAATGAAGGTCTTGGGATAATATTTGGAGTAAGGAAATTTGACAACTATTTATGCGGAAGAGAGTTTCTTTTGCAGACTGACATGCAAAAAACTAAATACGTCAATGCGAAGGTAATGGGATGGACTTTATTCCTCATGAAAATATAATTCAGTTGTAGGAATCCTATAAAAGCGGAATATTAAAACACGTCCGCTGAGCTATATGAATAGAGATAAGAATGTAAATATTTTTAAAAGTTATGGAATTCTAAGGAAAAGCCCGAGTTTTCCTTCATCTAAATAGGGTGCGTGTGATTTTTGGTAACATTTTAATAAAACTGCCGAGCTTATTGAAATTTTAGGACTACACAATGAAGAACGGATTTTTTATCAGTTTTAAAAATAAATTTCACACATCTTTCACTTTTAACCCAATCGACTATTCAGTTACCATTCCTCTAATAATAATTCTCGGCCCCAATCAACTTGCGTTTCGGGTTCCATAAATTTTCTTGAGTATAAAATATGAAATGATTATATTGTTTCGCTAAAGCGAAATTATTTGAGGTATCACT
>JABUQX010037504.1:7500-12500 GCA_015478945.1 Trachelipus rathkii | reverse complement strand
ACTTATCGACTGTTATGGTTTTACTCCCTTCCCCGTTATTATTTATTTTGACAGGGTTTGTTTTTTGTTTGTTTTTTTAATAATAATGCTAGTATTTGATACTAGCAATGAACTTTTAAGTCGCGAACGAACATGATTTTAAAAAAGGTTCGCGAAATTTATTTTAAATAATATTTTTTTAAAAAACGGAATGAAAAAAGATCAAATCAGGAGCAAAAATTTTAAACAAAAAGTGTGAGGGTCAGAGGAAAAAAATTATGCTTGAGTTTAGTATTATATAAGACATCAGTGAAATCATTGGAAAAAAATTTGGAAAATGCTAATTAATTTTTAAACAATATTTAAAAAAAGAAGAATAAAAAAGTAAAATAATTCAAAACTAAAAGGAAATTGAAAAAATATTAATTAAATATATTGGTTCCAATATTATTTTTAAAAAAATATTTAAAAATATATCTCTACGTATAATGTCCTATAATGCAATTCTATCCTATTTATTGCAGAAAGCGTATAGTTCTTAAAAATACTTCAAAAGTCCTTAATATAGTATGTAATAGTGTGTGAATTGTGTAGAGGGAAATTTATCGGTAGTCATGATTGTCTTCGTGAAAACCGGGTCGCAGACAGAGTGATGTGATGTTTGTGTTCGAAACTGGGGTGAGTAAATGTAAATAAAAACTTCGAACTTCAGCATCAAAAGAACAAAAAGTAAAAAACAATAATTACTTATATTATTTACTTATATGATTTAATTTTTTTGACGTGTTATCGCAACGACGAAGAGGGTGTGGGAGTGTATACTAGTCATTTTGTTTATATAGTAAGTAACCGTTACATCAATTTTTTTTTTAAAAAATTAATCACTAATTATGTTGCGTAACTTATTTTTTTTTCAGTCACATTAAGCTATATAAGAAGTAAATTTATGGCAATTTGTAAGGTTTTGAATTTGAACTATGGGGATAATTTTACTTGAATTTTATAATATGAATGTAGACGCATAACAGAATTAGTTCAGACGTATTTAGGTTTAAATCTATATATATTTAACTTAACCCTCAAATATTATATGTGGATTAGTATTATACCTAGTAGTATATTATTTATTATGAATATATATTATATGTATATAATGTATATATATATATGTTATATATATGAATATATATAATATATATATAATATGACCTTGGTTCTGTTTACGTTTGGGTCAGTTTTGAATTTTTTGTTTTTTTTTTAATAATTTCTAGTGTTACTTTGATACTTAAATACGATATATACACTAGGCTACAAAAATATTCCGGAAGTTTTACGTTTTACGACTCCGTTCAGTTTTTACCTTTTTTTTTTTTAATGAAAGAAAACTTTTTTATTAGCAATGTTTTTTATCGTGCATGTAAATGATAAATATATATATATAAAAAAAAAAAACGATTTCGAAAAAAATATTAGTTGCTTGGATGATCGCTGAGTCCACATGGGATTCACCATATATTATAAGATGTAGGGTTATATATAGGTATATATAGTATATATATTATGTATATTATATGATTATTATATATTTATCAATATATAATATAGATCTATATTAATATTATTTATGTGAGTATGGGATGGATTAACCTTATGGTGTAATGCCCGACACTTTTTCTGAATCAAACTTGGTTTGCCAGTTCTGCTATTTGTTTGTTCTGCTCGGAATCGTAGACGTAGGCTATTTTTCTTATATTGAAGTTGAAATTATTTGAATTAGGATATATTGAGTTTGGTTAGGTTCAGTAAGGTTAAGGTTATGTAAGGTTACAGATTTAAATAAAAATTAGGAAGTTTATTTTTTAAAATTTTAAAACTGAAAGTTTCTTTTACTGATAATAAATTGCGTGATTTGGTAGACGTGAGGCAACTTTTTTCCCTATAATTGAAGTTATTTTAATTAAGTAATAATTCAGTTTGGTTACGTTCGGTAGGTTAATTAAATTTGTTAATGTTACATAGATTTAATAAAATAATTATATATATAATTTTTTAAGGTTGAAGTTTTTACTGAAATTGATCCTACTGAAATTGGTTATAGTATATATATAATATATTATATGTGGTGTATTATATTTATAGTAAGTAGGGTGATTATATATAATAATAGGAAAAGTATATATTATTATATTATTAATATATATATATATGTATATATATAGTATATATTTAATTATTATATTGTATATATATACATATAACATATATTATATAGATATACATATATAATAGTATATATATAATATATATATATATATAAATATAAGATGAGGCAAATATATATGTATATATAGTTTATATAAATATATATATATATACTATTTATATATATATGATAGTATATATATTAGTATACAGTTTATATAATATATCATATAGTTATATATATACATATATATATATATATATATATATATATATATTATATGATATATATATAATATATATATGTTATATATTACATAATAATGTTTTTTTTAGGTTGGTATATATATAGTGATATAGTTCCCCTCTAAAAATAATTTTCTTTTTTTTCACAAATAGTTAAGCAATTAGCACTTTAATACACCTAATTCTAGAAACATCGAGGTTTTTCCCCAAGGTGTCTGTGGGCTATATTAGAGAAAAACCGGGTGCTTTAAAAACTATTCTTGAAGCGTTCTTTTATTGGATCGTGGATGGATGTGTTAGTAGCGCCCGTTCAATTTTGTTAATCTCAGCGACGCGAGGTCCAGGTTCGAATCAGCTGGTGGTAGGAGTAAAGGATTCCTGTGACTCATTCATTTAAAATGTTTTACTCATCGACGCGGAGTCCTCATATTGTTCGAATCCCGCTGTATGGGGCAGAGTAAAAATCTTGCTGTTGCGACTTCGAGTTCATTTAGAAATGGGGGCAGGCTTTGAGTACTCTTAGCAATTAGTATTGAGAAAAAACGCGCGGTGCTTTAAAAACTACGCTTGAGGTCGTTCTTTTTTGGGGGACGTAGTATGCCTAGTGGTTAGACATCCTGGTTTCTTGTCCTAAACTCTGCGGGACGCGGAGTTCCAATTGTTCGGGAATCTTCCGCTGATGGCAGGTATGTAAAATCTCCTTGTGGACTCTTCATTTTAAAATTTGGGGCCAGCCTTTGAGTACTCAGCATTTTAGTGGGATGAGAAAAACCGGGAGCTTTAAAAACTACTCTTGAAGCGTTCTTTTTGGGACGTGGATGGCCTTGTGGTTAAAGCTCCCGGTTATTGTTACTCAGCAACGCGTAGTCCAATCGTTCGATCCCGCTGATGGAGAGTAAAATCTCCTTTGACTCATTCATTTTAAAGGTATGTGTTCACAGGAGATTTTACTTCTCATACGCGGGATTCGACCTGGTATCCGCGTCTTTCTTGAAGTTAATCTCTGGGGACCGGGCGCTTCTAACCACTAGGACCACTCCACTTTGTCAGAGGGTGTGTGTAGGGTATATATATATAGTATATATGTATATTTATATAGGTATTATTATATTATCATATTATATATATATTATAATATATATATTATAATGATATATATATATATAGTATAAAAAAAATAAATTAAATAATAAATAAATTAAATAAATAAATTAAATAAATAAATTAAATAAAATAAAATAAATTATAAAAATAAATATAATAACTAGATAAATAAATAAACAAACAAAATAAATAAATAAAGTAAATAAATAAATAAAGAAATAAAAAAATAATTAATAAATAAATAAATAAATAATAATATAAAATAATATAATATCTATATAGATATTATATATATATATATAGTATTATATTTATATATATTCTATAGTGTATGTATATATATGAATTATATAGGACACTATTTTCAAATATTTTATGGTGCTATAGGCATAATGCATTTGTCTGTTTAGTACTTTAATTTTATCGAATGTTGATCTTGAAGGCGACTTTAAGTGACTCTTTGCGACGTTGCCTCTAGTAGTCGGCGGTGGTTAATGGAATTTGACGTTTAATTACAGTACTTTTTTTCGTGATTTGGTTTAGTTTAAAACTAATGTTTGTTTTGTGGCATCACAGATTTTTAGGTTAGTTAAAAAAATAAACAATTTTTTAAGAAATCATTTAAGGAATAAGAGATTTTATTAATTTTTTTTTGATGCAGTTCCATTCGTGTTCAAAGTACAAAAGTAAGCTTTCAGTATGTGTATATATAGTTATTATGTGTTATATATTTATGGGTGGATTATATATATAGTATATTAGTGGGATGTATATATATAATATATATATATATAAAATATTAATATATGGTATATATATATATATATATATATATATAGTATTATATAATATATATATTGTAGATAAATATTATATTATGTATATAATATATATATAGTTATAGGTATATGTTATTATATTTATATATATAAATATATATATATATATATATATATATATATATTAGGTCATATTTATTATATTATATATATATATATATTATATATAGTATATTAGTTTATATAATTATAAAATTAATTAAATTTTTTTCAAGTTAGGGTATGTGTGTGTATTATATAGTTATGGTATTAGGTATATATATATTATATATTCTTTCTCATTTATTTAGGGGCGTCGATGCCGATGGGGGGTGACAAAGTTCCTCCCACGTCTGCGCTCCACCTAGATGCCGAAGAGACCCCGGCAAGACAAATCTATGCCGTCGTGGGTACTCTTCGTTTGTGTGTGCGTTAGTTTTAAACCATAAAACGACTTTAATATATATATATATATATATATATTTTATATATATATATTATATATATATATATATTTATATATATAATATATAATATTTATATATATAGAGAGAGAGAGAGAGAAGAGTAGAGAGAGAGGAGAAGAGAGAGGAGAGTAGAGAGAGATAGAGAGAGAGGAGAGTAGAGACTATTTTCTAACTCTCGCAATCA
>JABUQX010037504.1:0-2500 GCA_015478945.1 Trachelipus rathkii | reverse complement strand
TCCTTGGTCTTAACATAAACACAAAAAATGTCTTGGGAAACTCCATCAACAACGGTTACTGGCGGCCTCAAAGAAACTAGGAGTTCTGTTTAGACTCGAGATTTTTTTCCTCTTCTCAGTTAACTCAGCTATCAAGGGTCTCATCGGTTTGTATAGAGTAACTGTTCTCGATATCTGGGGGGGCTCTAGTTTCACGCCGGCTTTTGGACACGGGCGAGTCAAAGGATAAAAGGCGTATAAACTGTTTTGTACTTTCCAGTTCACTTGACCCTCTATTTTGCGGCGCGATGATTGGTAGCAATATTCTTTTCATAGTATGCGCAAGCGGCAGGTGTTCGAGGAACTTACCACTCGCGTACCACCACCTTTACGACGCCTAGCAGCACAAGGGGGTGCTGTATCTGCGCACGAGTTTGTGTAGATATTGGTAACTCCACAGCTTAGTTTGCTGCGTGCTCGTTCTTTCCTGCCACGACTGTTTCTGGACCTCTTCATGCTTCTGTTGTTTCCTGCTGAATTTAATGCACCCTCATTTAAAGCCTGCGTTATGTTCATCTGCGTGAATTTGCGCTAGCGATGAATTTTGGGCGTGCAACACCCCTTCCTTGAATAGGGCTCTGCCGTGAGTGGTGGTGAAACTGTAAAAAAAAAAAAAAAAATTCTGAAGAGAAACGGTAACGATTAACGTTAACTTCGGCTACATTTCTTTAACGATAAACGCTTTAATGATTAAGCGTCGTTAATTTTGTTTTTGTTACGATTAAGATTAACGACGTTAACCTTTCTCATTAACGTGCCCACCTTTTTGCATATATAATTATATATATATATATATATATATATTATCTATATATATATATATATATATATAGTATATATATATATTATTATATATATATATATATATATTATATATATTTATTATATAATATATATATATATATGTATATATATCAGTGGCGGATCGTGGTCAAAATTGCGTTGACTAACAATTATATATATATTATTATATATATATATATATATGATATATATATATATATAAGGCCAACTCCGCGTACCCGCATGATATCTCGAAACTAAGATAGATAAAGAAAACTGATACATATATGGAATCAGCGTTAAAAATTTTTGTATGGGAAATGAAAAAAAAAAATTTAATTTTTTTTTAATTTTTTTTTATATCTCCACAACTACGAATAGGTACAAGAAACCTAATACAATATATGGATCAGCGTGGTGAAATTTGTATGAAGAACAGGAAAAAAAATTTTTTTATAAAATAAATTTTGGATCAGCATATGAATTTTTTTTTTAGGGGGCTCGAGCGACGGTATGGGAAGAAGAGGGGGGGACGAAGTCCTCCCGTTGTCCCCCGGTAGGCCGAGAGACCGACTCTTTTCCATCATTTTGCGGTTTACGCTGGGGTAATTCTTTTAGTTTAAAAAAAAAAAAACAATTTTTTTCCATACAAATTTATACCCTGATTCTAAATATGTTATTTAGTTTTTCTTGTACCTATCTTAGTTTTTGGAGATATTAAAAATAACAATAAATTAAAAAATTTTTTTTTCATTTTCCATACAAATTTCAGAATGCGCTGATTCCATATATGTTATCAGTTTTCTTGTACTATCGTAGTTGTTTTCGGGATATGATGCGGGTAACTTCTTAGTTTCACCATATATATATATATATAATATATATATACTATTATATATAGTATATATATATATATATATATATTATAATATATATTATATAATTATAATATATTTTAACAGTGAAGTTTTTCTCTTAAATTTGTCTGCTGTTCAACGCGCGGAGGAATATTAATAATAAAGATTTTCCAGTAATTTTATATTTATGACAATTTCCATTCGTAAACACCATTAGTAAAAAAGACTTTCTAATATAATTTTAACATACAGCTTGTCATTCTCCTAATAAATTCAATTAAAATTTCATAAATTTCGTACCCACTAGTTACCAACCCTAAATAAGTGAGTCTTGAGGAAAGTTTCTCTTAAAAACCATCTTATAGTTCTACCATACCTGTCCGTACGGCAATTACACCTTGTTCTCAAGAGTCAAATACTACTCTCCTTTTAATCCTGCATTGTGCGTGATCCAAAAACCTTGCAAAACAGTTATATTCATCGTAGTTTCCATAATTCAGCATATCACAAAACCACGTATGCATTCTTAATGTTATTGACAACACATTTTCATCATGAGGGAGGATGGCTATCTACCTTGCAGTTTAGAGTTAAACCTAGACTGATTGACAGGGTGATCCAAAATACAGCCTCTAATCACACTTAAGATCTTTACGTGCGTGAACTTAGCGCTGCCCCCGCAATGAGTCCCAATCTGGGACTTTTCCTTCGCTTCTTACACAACTTGGCAATCCGGTCTCAATATAGTAAATTTTAGTATAACTCTTTCTCTCTCTCTCTATCTCTTCTCTCTCTCTCTCTCTCTCGTCTCTCTCTCTCTC
>JABUQX010037503.1:0-26280 GCA_015478945.1 Trachelipus rathkii | reverse complement strand
AAGAGAAAGTTTATATACAGCTGGAAAACAGAAGATGGCAACAGAATTCCAAAAAAAAAAACAAAGTAGTGTGGCAGGAATAAAGAGAGGGAATAAGTTTTTGTTGGCGGTTGGCTGTGTGCGTGGTGGCGTATTCTGGTTGCAGAAAGCAAGGAGCACCGCAGCAAACAGCCTGGAATGGATCACCATATTCAACACAAACTTTCTTGCCAGACAACCCGCACCCCTGGGCTACGAGGGCGCTCGAAAGTGGTGGCGGTTGGGTACTCGACAGTTTAGGTGACTATGTTCCCTAGGCACCCGCATCGCGGTTATAGAGTGGTAGCTATAGAAAAAAGATAAAGCACCAACATCGCCGCGCGCAAAGATTAAATGGCAACATGGTTTGAACTGGGAAAATGTGCAGTAAAACAGTTTATAAACCTTTTTGTCGGGCCCTTGACTCGAACCTGTCCAAAGAGCAGGTTTGAGGAAACCAGGCGAAGAGCTCCCCATCATCCAATTTATGAGTAAAAGCCACGAGTACCCGCATACTAAGGGCGGATGTAATTTATTGAGACCCTTTTATAGCTGGAGTAACTTGAGAAGGAGAAGAGGAAAAAAAATCTCGCCAGCTCTAAAACCAGAACTGACTCCCCGACAGCAACAATTGTGTGATGTTTTAGGTTTCCAAAGACATTTGTTGTTAAGGCCAGCCGATTTATTAGTTCAACGAGCGAAGACACGAGGAAGAGAACCATCGAAAGAGATGAAAGTTAGAAAGGATTTAAAGAGAGGAGATTTAGAATTGGGGATGCTGTTTTAAATTTCACAAGGTTTAGACAACCCCACCCTGAAATTTTATCCATATCAGCAGGAATAGAATTGGAAAGATTTAGACGAGAAGCAATTCTAGAAGTAAAAGAGGGAAGCCAGAATTGAAATAGTTGAAAGCGAATGAAGGGTCGAGTGTCCATCGGATTATAAGTGGGATAGATAGAGCTAAATGTGCAGGTGAGAAGATCATTAATGAAAAGTGGGAATAAGGTAGGAGATAAGACAGAACCCTGAGGAACACCACTATTGACTGAGAAACGAGAAGACGTCGTCCCATCAACAACAGCCGATGCTAAGCGATTTGAAAGACGAAAGTAAGCTTAACAAAAGTAAGTAAAGAGAAGGAGGAAACCCAAAGGAGGGCAGCTTGGAGAGCAGTGACGCGTGCCAATCCGTTCAAATGCTTTGGATATGTGAAGCGCCACCACGCAAGTCTCCCGTAGTTCCAAAGAGCGAATAACCATAAATCGGCTAGATAGGAAATTATATCGCCAGCAGACCTCGAGCGCCGAAAGCCGTACTGGCGATTGGAAAGAAGGGAATAAGATTCCAGATGATCTAAGAAGTGAGAGTTGAGAAGAGTTTCAAAGATCTTTGATATAATACAAGTGAGAGCTATAGGGCGATAGTTAGAAGGATCAGATCGGCTTCCTTTTTTCGGAATAGGTTGGACATGTGCGTACTTTCAATACTGAGGGAAAGTGTTAGTATTGAGACATAAAGATTATGGTTGAACGAGAGGCTGGGTCAGCATGGAAATACACTCCCTCAAAACTCAAGGAGGAACGCCATCCGGGCCACCCGCCTTCCTAACATTCAAAGATTTCAGGATCCCATGCAACCGATCAAATGTAATCACAGCAAAAGGCATAGGGCACCTGAGAGGAGAAGGAAGAGGAAGGAGAATGTCAGAATTGTCCTTGGTTGAGTTAGAGGAAAATAGGATGCCGAAGAGATCGGCCTTTTCAGTTTTAGAATTAGCAACAGAACAATTAGATCGAATAAGAGGAAGAAAGGCAGATTTACAAAAGTTGTTAGAGATATTTTTGGAAAGAGTCCATAAAGATTTGTTAGTAGGAGAACCATTGAGGTTAGCTCACTTTCGCTTGATGAAAGCCCGCTTTGCTCTCCGAAGAGCATCCCTGCAACGATTTCTAGCTGAATGAAAATTAGCGAGAATGATAGGAGAAAGAGAATTTTTCCACTCCCGATACGCACTGTCTCTAGCCTGAATGGCCAGTGAACAAGTAAGATCGAACCATGGATTATGAGGAGAGAAAGATTTAGTCGAAGATGGAATGAAACTGCTCATCCCATCAACGATTACATCTCCACCTACTAGGGGATACTAGATAAGAAAGTGATCGGAGGAAAGAGTTTAACGGAATAATTACAAGTATTAGATATTGCGAAAAGGTCTAAAATGTTGGATTCATCTCCAGGACGATCTGGGATACGAGTAGGGAACTGCAAAGGAATTTAATGAGAAGGAATATAAGTTAGAAAAAGACCAGAATGTTGGGGGTCATCCTGCAGAAACTCATGCCAGTTAAAAATTTAGTTAAAATCACAAAGAATGATGATTTCAGAGAACATTGAAGAAGAGAGAATGTGTTCTAATTTAGAGTTTAAGCAGTAGAAGAATTTAGGATAATCAGTTGATTTAGGAGACAGATATAGAGAACAGATAAAGTATTTTGTAGATTGACAGGAGAACTTGAGCCATAAAATAGGAAATTTGAAAGGCTCTAAAGAACAGAATAGCGCACATAATCACAACAACAGCCTTTGACTGAAAAATTGGGGAATAGGGACAATAATAGTCAAGAGAGTATTAGGGCTTTCTGTCAGAACGCTCAAACACCTGAGTTTCGGTTAAGAATAAGAGATGAGGTTTAGAGGAGGAGAGGTGGTGTTCAACAAAGTTAAAATTTGGGTAAAGACTGGGAAGGTTGCAGAAATTCTTGAAGAAAGAAGACAGTGCATCAGAACAGGTTGGCAATTCCGTGACGGCACCAACCCCACCACCTCAAGCCGTCAATTCACAAGTGGTGATGGGGGGAGGAGTTGATGAGGGGCCATATTTGGAAGCCGTTTCTCTAGGTTTCCCCGAGGCCAATCGTCTGGTTACAATTTTTTTAAAGGAAATTGTTGTTTGTAATACTGTTTTGTGGTGCTTAAAAAAGAAAAGACTACCCCAGTGTAAGAAGAATGAGGATGTGAGCGCAAGAGGAGCAAACCATTGGGCATTGTTTTTGGAGTGCCTTGATGGGCATGTCCTTAAGCACTCCAATTGTGTGTCATACTGATTCGCCAATGGAAAGGGAGGAAAATCTCGTCCCTTAGGGTATGCACAATTTCATCCCCATATAATATATACTATATATATATATATATATATATATATATATATATATATATATATATATATATATATATATATATATATATATATATATATATATATATATATATATTATATATTATATATATTGATAAATAAAAGTTACAGAACACAAGCCAACAGATTTCTTTTTTTCCGCATTTATGATCCGATCTTGTAACTTATATGATATATATAATATATATCATATTATAGAATATATATATATATACTATATATATATATATATATTAATATATACAAATTATATATAATATATATATATATATATATATATAATATATAATATATATATTATATATATATAATATATTATATATATATATATATATATTATATAGTTGATATCTGAATGCAAAAAAATCAAATTGGCTTTTGTCGATGAAGTTCAATTTTGTCGTTATTCACATGAAAACAGGTTAATAAAATGTGGTGAAAAAAAATTTCTTTCAGTAAACTGCATCAAAATAGTAGGAAAAACACCAGTAACAAATAAAATATGAGTACCTCACCCAAATATATATGCCCTGAAAATTTCATATTGATAGGACAAAGAATTAAAAAGTTATCGCCATTTATCCTTTATAATAAAAAAAATAAAAAAAATCTGTGGTGGGCAAATTTCAATTCAAAATAATTGGACTTTTTTTTTAATGTTTTTCATATGAATAGCGTCATGTCTGAAGGCTATAGACAAAAACCAATGTAATTTATGGATTTAGAGCAACAAAAACAAAAGAATTAAATTATATGTCACAAAAATTTTGTGTTGGGCTAGTGTTTAATCTCCCTATCAATTAAAGATATGGTATTGAAGAACCGGAGAGGCACTTTTTTCCGGCTCCGGCTCCGGCTCCGGCTCCGGCTCCGGCTCCGGCTCCAGCTCCGGCTCCGGCTCCAGCTCCGGTTCCGACATCACCCAAAAAAATTCAACTCCTGCTAAGGCTTCCACCCAAAAAATTCCAGCTCCGGCTCCGCTGCACCTGGATCCCGGCTCCGTCACCTTTCGGCCCCTACGTCCACAGCATATATATATTATAATATAATATATATTATAAATATATATACTATTATAATATATATAGTATATATATATAAATATTATATTATATACTTATAGTATATATATATATATAAATAATATATATATAATATTATTATATAATATATATATATGTATATTATATATATATATATATATAGAGATGAGGAGAGAGAGAGGAGAGAGGATGAGAGAGAAGGAGAGAGAGAATAAAATTAAATTGCAAATTTCTTTCACGAAATTCAATTTGCAATGATAACAAACACCACCAAAGTATTTCACACTGCTATGAATCGAATCTGGACGCCTAGGCAGATATACGTGCAAGTATTTAAACCAGTTAGACCACGCGATGAAGCTACAGAAGAAAAAACTTGAGTCCACAATACTTCCTATGCGGAATATTCGCACCCACCTAAAGTAGGACATGTTTTGCTCTCCCCGCTCAAACTCCGGGTCTTCGGCGACACAAGAGTGGCACAGCAAAACAAGGTGAAAATACGCTAAAACTGGGGGCCAAGATGAACAGAAATTAAAATTAATTGCAATTCTTAAGGTGCCCCCCACTTTTTTAATGCATTAAAACACTCCCTTTAAAGTAAGTATTTCACCCTCCTGGGAATCGAACCTGGACCTAGCAGATATACGTGGCAAGTGTTTGATCACCATATTACGATGAGCTAAATGAAGAAGAACTCGACAAACTTCCTATGGTGAAATGATTACCCTAAATTAGAATTAATTTGAATTAATTGATTTCCTCCAAGAAAGATCACGAGAAAAAGAAATATCAAAAATATTAGGAGCAGAGGAAGGTTTGATTTGTGTTTTTCAAAAAAATAAATATTATATGTTGTGCGGAAACATAGCGCCGAGTTAGAAAGATAAGAAATGAAGGTTTTTGTATCGCATTGAAAGTAATTATGGTTTGCTCTGTCCAATTATATTTATTAAAATTATGTTTTCTCTGCTCAATTATAATTATAAAAAGATTGTTTGACAATATTGGAAGAAACATTCTTCCAAGCAAGAGTTAAATGTTGTCGGGTGATACATATTTCAAAATGAAATGAGTAATGAAGGGTAGTCGTGGGAATAGTAGTGGATAGGTGATAAAGTAACAGAGTGAAGGTCATTAATGAAAAGCAGAAAAAGCGTTGAAGATATGACAGAACCCTAAGGAACACAACTATTACCAGTTTTAAATATGAATTTTGACTGTCTATAATAGCTGCTATAGAATGACATGAAACTAAATCAGAAAGGTCACATAGAGGATATATATATACCGAAATAGGAAAACTTAGAAATCAAAGCTTTGTGCTAGACTCTACGGAAGGTTTTCGATTTATCTAGAGTCACAAGAAAAGATTAGCCGAGATCTCGATGAGGAGACAAGTGTCAAAGAGAAGAGACAGAAGATCACAAATAGAGCTTTCCTTACGAAAGTCTGTGCGACCAGAGATAAGATTAGAAGAATTAAGATATTTCCAAATTTCCGTTATGGATAGATTTGAAAACTTTAGAAATAGCGGAGGTTAAACCGATAGGCCAATAGTCACATGGCTGAGAGGTTTCACCCTTTTTTCGTTACAAATTGAATGAGCGTACCTTTCCAGCAGTTGAAAAACAGAGACGAAATAGTTTCCCCAAGGCAGAGTTCAAGCTAGGAAGCGAGTTTTGAGAACCACAGGAGAAATATCATCAGGACCATACACCTTCTATAGTGTTAAGCTCAGAGATAATAAAAATACCATATTTATAAGAAATTACAAATTTAGACATAAATGAGTTGAAGAAGGAGAAACAGCTCCGGAATAGTCAAAGATGGAGTTAGTAGAGTAATAGTTAATTCATAGAGAAGAGTTTAATTTTAGCAGGAGGTAAAATAACAGTTGTGCCCTTGGCAGATAGTAGAGGAATGAATGAGCAAGAAGCAAATTCAAAGTTGGTATTTTCTTTTATAAAATGCCAGAAATGGCGGGAGGAAGGGAAACCAGAAAGATTGTTGTGTTTTAATTGAGAAAAGAGTTTTAATGTTTAATATGTTTAACCTTTCCCCACAAAAGGGTAAAATGTTACCCAAATTCGTTACAGAACTATGTAAATCAATGTCTCGATCGAGCGGCTTTGAAGTAGTGGGTGAAGGTTTGTTAGTTTAATTGATGAAGTCACAAGGCAAGGAGAAATATTCTCACCTTAAAAAATCGCCTGTTTTAGATAAAAATGTATTATCAGATTTAACGTGTTTAAAAAAACAAGCTCTTTATGATATTATAAAGAAAAGGGGAATCAGAACTATTGATAATACCCAAAAAAAGGTTAGCACATTTGATTATACGATTGTTTTTGTAGAGGAAAAGCAGATTTTGTGCACTCTAACCTTATCCTCAGCACCTCCACCTTCACAAGTATTTTCCCAGATGGAAGAAAAAAAGTCAAAATAATTAATAGTTCGGGAGTGAAAATGAACAGAAATTCGGATTTAAGAAGTTAGGCTAAATTTGTGTCTGAACTGTCGCCAAATATGGAAACCAGAAACTGTACAAATTTGGGAAATAACACACAATTGGATATTGCAAACAGCAATAGACTATACAGAAAGTAAATAAGCAACATTTCAAATTAAAATTTATAGGAGAGAGTAACAACGACGGTTTCATTAAGGTAAGGAATCGTAAGAAGAAACAATTAATATTTGGAAGTAAGGTCTCGGCGGATATGACAGATAAGTTTCAATACGCAAAATCTTACTTAGATTTATATGTTGGGAGATATGGTTCCATTGTTTTGGGAAAGGATATAATAAATTACCTTAAAAGGAACTTAAGCAATGAGATACACAAAATCGAAGAACTTGAATGTAGAAATCCGTTTCAAATCATCTAACCTTTAACGTCGAGATCACAGTAAAGGATAAATCTTTAGAAGAAACTATATGACCTAATATATAGAAATTCTTTTACAATAATAGAAATGGAGCAAATAAGTAAAAAAAATATAAATTTAAGATTATGCCTTAATTACTGTAATTCGTTTTAAAATAATTTAGAAACCAAAGAAACTTTAATGGAATCGAAGATGCTTTATAATTACAATGACATATTACTAAAAGAGTATACTTACTTGGTAAGAAATTTGTCAGATGTTTGGGATTGGTGCTTTATTGTAAAAGATGGATATAGGGATGGAATAATGGAAGATACACCCAAGGAAGAAAAGTACTATTTAGTTAAGAAATTTCAAGTTATTTTGAACCGATTTATCATAGGATTCTATTATTAGTATTACGTTAAATTGTAACAAAATCAAATTTTTTTACTAAATATATATTTACCATCTTATAAGAGAGATAATGAGTCAGCGATTGAGTTTATATAATTCTCTTTCAGAAATTGGGGTAATTATTAATGATTTTAATCATAATTCGAGAATATTAATTGGGGATTTTAATTTGAACGTAGATGTTCAGGCTTTTGAAATTTTTTACAATTTCGTTGTAAAAAAAATAATATAAGTCAAGTAGATAAAATTTTACTTTATGATGCAATTACTTATCTTTTGCCTCGGCTTAATAATACTACATCATGGCTGAATCATATAATTTGTCCTCATGATTTTGAGGGTTTATGTTTCAAATGTTTCGAACTTAAATGAACTATGTATACTAGATCCTCTTGCAATATTTTGTGTATTAAATTTGAAAATTAAAAACTTACTAAAAGCATAAAACTAAGAACGATAAATTTGCGTACTGAAACAAATTATCGGTCTAAATTATGTTAATGAATATAATTGAAATATTAACTTTCTATATCACTCGGATCAAGTTGTGAATCATGTTCTTTTATTATGTAATAATTACAACTGTAAAGATTCTAATCATTCATTATGTAATATGCTTCACATTGCCAACGAAAAGTTTACAATAGAAAATAAAAAACAAGAAACGTGTTTCTGGTTGGAACGATTCAATAAAGCAAATTTTTGCTGGTGCAAAGTACAAATTTATTAGCTGGAAACTAAATGGAAGAGATAAAGAAGGAATTAGAGTAGATGAGATCAAAGAACAAGAACGAAATTTAAATATGAATTAAAGATAAGCCGAGCTAATGAAAATGAATTTCGGAGCAAGAAATTGATAGCTAGTTTTATAAATAAAACGAAAAGCTTCTTAAATCAAATTAATAAAATAACAAAAGTTGAACTATCCAACAATTATTGAAAATGAAACCAATGACAAGAAAATAGCTAAGAAATTATCGGACAAATATAAGAAGTTACTCAACTGTGAGTTTTGTCATTTGGACGAAAGTTTTCAGATGTTTATGATTTATAAGGAGATATTCTATCGATTGATGAGCTGGGGTGACTTATCCTCTTTGGAAACTATCTAATCCCAAACGAATAATGGCATCTAGTCATTTGTGAGCAATTCTTATTTTGTGTTTTCTGTTGTTTATATATTTCAAACATCCTTTTCAGTGCGTTGTGATCCTATTGCGTTATAATGCGAGCCCATTCCAAGAAGAGTTAATGTCAATTCTGTTGGGTTATTAAGGTCAGTGATTTCTTCAAATGACTGCAGTGTGTATCATTATCTTTGGATTTTAAGATATCATATTGAAAATCGTGTAATAGTTTTTTACTGATTTTTTTATATTAGTTGTATATCCATAACATATTCTAATATAATATTCAGACTACATTCTACCCCTTCTCCCCTTCAAAATTTATCACCTCTGCCCTTTGAAATATATTTTTTATTCTTTTTTTTTTTCCTTTCCGGTTTCGGTCGCTCCTTTTTTCCGTCGCATGTGTGTTTTTCTTTCCGTCGTGTACAGTCACCCTTGGTCCATGTTTGTCACTATTCGGGATATCTAATTCTTGTATTTCAAAGTTAATTTCGAGTAATCATTTCGGTATTAAACATTTAACATAGATAATATTATTAAGTTTCTTTATACTATTTTTTCTTTACATTATATCCTTTATTTTTTTATTTTTTTTATTCTGACTCTTATTGTCTAAGATGTGGTGGGTCTCAGAGAGGTTGATGAGTGTGAGTAAGGTGACGGGCTCTTAGCCTGTGGTTCGGCAGGTTTATAGACGAAACTTGTTCTATTAACCGCCTGTATTGCATATAGTTATAGCTAACGAGTATAGCTCGGAGTGGTGTATGGAGGCCTTAGTAATTAAGAGTTAGTATACCGTCACCATCTGGACGTGCTGCTGAGCAGGTTCGGGTACAGAACCTATCGATTGAGTGGGTGATGTTCTGTGCTCTGGATTTTATCGGTGCCGCTCTGTGTCCGCAATAGGGGACAAGGTCGTGGGACTATAGCCGATGTGGATTCGAGGTTATCTCCCGTAGTGTTGTGTTTCGGTGGCTCACTACTTGTAATGCAGCAGCTAATGTAATAAGCGAGTTTTTGCCGCAATCTCGGTTGCGTTCACGAACGTATATGCTACGTGGTGTGTCTATCCTTGCTGGTTGGATGGGGTTGTGTGGGGGGTTAGGGCTTGGGTTTTGCGGTTGGTCTTTGGGCTGTGTGTTTTGGGGGGCTTCGTAGTGCCTTCGTCTTTTTCATAAGGTATCATGGTGTGTCATATCGTGTGACATTTAATTCATGTGGAGGGTTATGGTTTTATGTAGTGTAGTATAGAGTTGGTTTGGTTAGGTTTTTTATGAGAATTCACATATTTATATTAAAAAGATATATTTATTGATTTGTAGGTGTCGAAACATATTATTTCAATACTGTGTTCCGATGTTGTAGTAGCTGAAGTTCAGTACAACATATTTATTATATTTTAATTGCTTAGATGCTTCGTTAGTTGCCTATATTATTATATTTTAGTTTAATTACATAATTTAATTTAATTATTTATATACAATAGATCATTTATTTTTATCAGCGTATATATATAATTATAATTTTTTATTATTAATTATGTATATTATATAGTAACAAAGTTTATTTTTTATATATCTAATCAGATCATAATCATATTAAGTTTAACATATTTATCTAAATTATGTATATTGAAATACATATATAATAGTATTATTTTTTTATATTTTTTTTTATTTATTAACAATTTTAAACTTATTAATAATATTATAATATGTTTATCAATTATATATATTTCTTCTTTTTATGTCCAACTATTTACTGATTATATATTCTTGAAATCCAATCTCTCCTTATATAATATTAAAATATTATTTTCCTTTAAGACACAAGTTATTAATATTCGTAAATATATTTAATTTATATATATTTATATATTATGAGGGTAGTATAGGTATACATAATACTTTATATTAGGACTACTTATATTGATCTATTCACGAGTTGGTGAGTGATGCAATAATAATACAAAACATAAAAAATGAAAATATATATATAAGTTTACATACAAAAAATGAAATATAAGATTTTACCGTGTATTTAAAATATAATATTTATCTAGTCGTCGATAATATTTTTACATTGTATGTGTCAACTCTATCAATGAATAGGTTAAATAAAAATGTGAGTTATTGCTATCCACTAGAAGGTGTATTCATCCTTTTACCGCTCGACGGGATTTTTATTTTGATTTTTGTGGGAGATAAAGGCCGGTTGATATATTATTTCACACGAGATCTTGACATTACTGATAGAGGAGGAGCGGTAAATCAGCTACCTACTATATACCTAGATAAGTGGGGTTGTCGGTCCATAACATAGGTCAAAGTTAATGATATTATTGCGAGAATTTTAGGGAGACTAAGTTCGAAATGAGGGGGACTCGTTTTGCTTAATAATTAATTCATATAAGGTGTATAGCCCGGATAGTGGTGTGTGGTGTGTTGTGTGTTGTTGCTGATAGATGTGTTGTGGTGTTATTGTTTAACTGAGAGGGAGTATGATCGAAGTGGGTGTGGTCGTAGGTGTGGTTCGAGAATAGTAGTGTTGCTCTGGTGAGATATTTATGCTATGTTTGGTGGTTCTATGCATGTGTCAACTGGGTATAATAGAGTCGTACTCATTTGCTTTCGCGCATCCTCTGAGACATTTGTTCATTCTGTGATCATCGCTGACTCATGTGCTCGATATTTCTTTATTTAATTGTAGAGTGAGTCCGAAGCTTCTGGTTCGAGATTTTTCGAGTTGTCGTACTAGTCAGAGTATGAGTAGTTTTTGTGTCATCGTGAGAATTGAAGTTACTCGTGTATATAATTTTGTATACTGTTTTGTACCTTTGCTTGTCATCGGACGTGCTACTAGATTAGTTTGTATTGGAGATCAATGTAATGTTATTAGTTTGTTTGAGTATTCAATAGGTACCAGTTTTTTTTTTACTTAAATGATTTTACTTTTGTCTTCCTTCGGTTTGTATGTTGTAGTATTGTACGTCAATACCTAATCGTATGCAGGTCTTCTATGTCAAGAAAACGAGGAAAATTGTTCGTTTATGTTAATATGAGAATCATACCAGACTTTGTTACTATGTCTATTATTATATAGTTATTATCTTAGTGCTGTGGATTACTGTGTCTTATACGATTTTAATTTGTATAAGTTTCATTTTCTATTTTGTAACTAAAGTGATATTATTATATATATTGGTAATCGATATAAATATATCAGTAATATCCCAAAACGAATACTTATTATTATTATTAAACTTGACTATATAATTAATTAATTTTTTATATATTAATTTATATATATTAATAATTCATTAATTAAATTAATTATCAGTTTTATATATTTTATAATAATATCATTTTACTCCTCATAATCATCTATAATTATATTATTTAGTTTACACTTATGTCATTATTATATATACTAATAATTACTATTATATAATCTATCATTACATATTAAACGTTCAAGTATTATATATTATTATCTATTATAATTATAGTCTAAATTGTTAAAATTTCAATTATATTTTATATATATAATGAATATAAATTTTAAATATATTTATGTACAATTATTCTTTTACATTATCTATATATAAACTAAATTTCTATTATATTATATAAATTTAATTTATTTTTTATATATATTTATATAATTATATTTTATGTTTTATTGTAGTTTTATTTTTGGTCAAGAAAAACTTATCTTTCTTCATTAGCCCATAATGGTCGTAATTTCTCTACTTACATCAGTTAGATTATTTCTAGGAGAAAGTAATTAACGCGTGTATATCTTGATAAGGGATCATTAATACTTTTACCAATCCTTATTTTATAGCTCATTATTCTTAACCTAAGCTTGTTAATTAAAATCATTGCATCTATATTATATTTGTAACAGTGTATCATAGCATTTTGGGCTGGTGTGTTTTGGGCGGTGTTTTGGGTTGTCTCTCACCTTTTCCGACAGTACTCTTCTTTGGTAGTGCGGTGTGTCTTATTTAGGGTTGAGATGGTATGTTGAATGGGTGGCATTACTCTGTGGTTGGTGCGCTGTGTGCGGAAGAGAGAGGCAGGTATGATGCAGATAGAGAGTTAATTATGGTTGTTATGGCCTCAACGATTCTTTCTTAGATAATTGCAGGTCGCTGGGGTTTTTGGGACTAAATAGGGGTTGAAGATGGATCCTATCTATTATGATTAACTAGTGGACGTCGATTGCGGGGATCTGAAGGATTGCTAAGCGAAAATAAGAGCGAATTTATAGCTATTTGTTAGCCGTAGATTGGGAAGTAGGGATGGTGTGCGGTTTGGCGGGTTTTTGCAGTTTTCACGTAGGATGGTGTGGCTTTTTCTTTTTGTTTTAGCGCAGTTGTGTGTTTGGGTTGTGGGGTGGGTTGGGATCATTTTTGGCGTTTCGTTTTTTCTTGGGGTTTGGTTGGGGTGGGGGTATGGTTGGGGTGTTGTTGGGGTTTTTGGTTGTTATGTGGTGGTGTGTGGTGGGGAGTGTGTTTGTTGTGGGTTGTGTTGTTGTGCTGAGGGTGGTTGGTGAGGGTTGGTTTTGCAGTGAGGGTGGTGCAATTGCAAGAGAGCGCAACGCTAAGTGATGGATAGGCTGTCTGTGTGTTCAATCGTGCATATGATTGTGATAGTGTTATCGTGTATGGTTGGTGTGCTGGTCAGGTAGTGATTGAGAGGCACGGTACGGGTTGGCTATGGGGGGGGCGGTGTGTTGTGGTTGCGTAATCAAAGAGTGTGTTGTTTGGTGGAGTTTTCTCTTTTTAATAATTTCAAAGTGTCCTAACTTTTTTCAAAGATATTTTTGTATTGTTCTTTACCATTTAATTGTGACCGAGATAATTTTTTTCTTAAAACTTTTCTTTAACATTTTTTCATTCTTTTAATCTTGTTTATTCGATTTGTTAGATTGTTTGATAGGTTTCTATAATGTGTGGAATTTGTGCGTCATATGTTTGTTTTCATTTTTTACTTTTTCCAAGGAGGTTTATACATTTTGGATCGGGGTGGACTATCATTGTTTTAGTTTCAGTTTTCATTTGGTTGTGAAACTATTTGTAATATTTTTTCTGGTATACCGTTTGTATTTATCATTCTACGCTAAAATTTCTTTTAATTGGTAGCCTGCGTGTTTGTGGGTGCGTCTATAGGTGTGACTCGTATCTATCATAGTGATTGAGAATGAGTGAGGCGCTTGGTATGTTGGTCGATATGGCATTGGTACAGATTGTGTCGAAGGTGTTGGCGGGATGGTGGAATATCGGTTGGAGGATCGTGTGCGTGAGGCGGTCTTATTTGGGGTGTTTGTGGGTTTTGTTACGTTGGTGATAATGATGTTGGTTATATTTGCCGTGGAACGTAAAGAGACCGGATTTGATAGGTTGTGGTTTGGTTGTGGGACCTGTGGTTGGGGGGTGGGTGGGGGGGGTGTGTGGGGGGGTGTGTGTGTGGGTTGTTTGTGGTTTTTTGTTGTTGTTGGGTTGGTGTTTTTGGTGGTTGGTGTTGTACAGTTTCTATAGGCCAGGATTTTTGTGTCTCATACATTATGGGTTGGTTTTTCTTTAATAAACTTGAGTATGCACAGTTAAGCAAATTATATTTTGAGGCAATGTTGGTGCGAGAAACGTTTATGGCTATTAGTTAGAGCGGTATTGTGAGCTTTATTGATATTTTTTGTTTTTGTTCAGAGCATCTCTTTTTGGGTGTGGTGGGTGTTTTGTTGTGTTTTATTATCATCATACATATTCTTGTGATTTTCATAAGCTTTAAATTCTATCTGGAGGTACTGGTTTATTAATTCACTCATTTTTATTCTCCCAATTTAAATTTTGTTAATCCACATAATTTTATCACTCCTATTTTTTTTTTTTTTAACAAACATTTATATAAACATATTCTCGGTCTTTATCACTATCACAACATAAATTGTTAGTAATCTTTCTAATTCTTTAATTTTTTACAACATAAAAAACAACATATCTACACTCCACACTCTACATATTAATAAACATCTATCATTAAACAAAATTCTTCATTTATAGGAACCTTGTGGTACTCACTTTTCCAATACTACCTTTAAAACTAACTAAAATCACCTTAATAAACTTATCCTTACCTACTTTTTTCCAACCATAAATCTATCATATAATTTTTATTTTTACACCAACATATTAATATTTAACAAAACTTTTCAAAAAATTTATTCTAACTACAACTATCTACAAATAATTTTTTATAAAACAAAATTTTTTAACATCAATATATATTAGATTAAATAATTACCTTTATAGATTTATTCATACTTCTCTATTTTTTGGTTCATTTTATGTTTATTTAATGATATTATTATTATTAATGAATATTGTTGATTATTTTTTGTTTTCTATTTTATATATAAACAAACTTTACTTACTTTACATCATTATTAATATATTTCCCTTTTCTATTCAAAAACCATATTTTGGTTTCTCTTCTATTAAAGCATGAGGTACTCAAAACTTCTAATATATTTACTTAAACAAAATACATTCTATTTTTTAACTATTATTAAGTACTATTTTACATTTACTTTCTTTTTTTCAAAACTTTGAATATTTTATTTCTTGTTTTATTTTCAAATATACTCTTATTTTTTTTTCGATTTATTTTTTTAACATTAACTAAAAAGATTATTATTACATTCAACTTAAACAACAATTGGTACGAATGCGCTTTCCTCTTTAGTTTTCCTATAGAGTAATAAACAGCTTAGATTTTCTTTATTCATCTGCATAAATACTTTTTAATATTTTTTTTTAATTTTCCAATTTTTATTTATTTTTTTTTTTTTAAAACTTTATTTTAATTAATAATAAAAAAAAAAAAAAAAAAAAAAAAAAATTAGTTCCCCAGAGACAATTAACCAATAATCCTTTAATCATACTCTAATCACACATTGTTCACAATAGATAATAAGGGATCACTATAACGAGATGTTTAATAAAATTCATACGCCTTCCCACCTAACAACTTTTATTCATTTTATTAAATTCTATTAATCTTATACTTTTTAATCTATTAGTTAAATTCATAAATAAATTTAATTTCATTTATGAAAAACTTTTTCGATATGTTGAAAATTTTTTAAACAAAAAACATTTTTATGTTTTAAAGATTTTTTTATTCTTTTCGCTATTAAAAATAAATAATTAATATTGTTGAAATAGTGTAAGTGTTTTTTTTTTTTCTTCAATTAATTATTAATGATATAAACTCTTGTTTTTCTTTTTATACTCAGTTTTGGCTTCTACAAAATATGAAAGAAAATTATTTCTTTGTTTTTTATATTACTTTGAAAGTTATAAGAATTTATTCTTTGTCAAATTTTTTTTTAAACTTAAGATTGTATCTATACGCGATAGCGCTCCTTAAATTTTGCTGATATTGCAACTATAAATAACTATAATTAAAATTTTTTAAATTAAAAATGTTAAATTAAATTATGCATATTAAATTGAAAATATTATATACATCTTACCAATTAAACTTAAAACTATTTCCAACTTTTTTTTTCTACACATTTTTCCACCATATTCATATTTTATTTTTACATTACATATTTAAATATTAACAAACTTATTCAAAAATTAACATAACTCGTAACATAACTATACTAATAAACACTTGAAACGTTACCAAATTTATTTTCATAGATTTTAACTCCACTTTTATATAAAAATCTTACTTTCCAAATCATCTTCATATAACCTCTATTTCACTTAAATTTCAAATATTATTTATAAATATAACATTAATTTTGCAATCCATTATATAATCCAAGATATCATTGTGATATTATTATACCGATATTACCCCTCTATCCTTAACTCCTAAATACTTAACTTATCCAAAAACTCTTTAACTAACGTAATTTATCTATTTAATATTAATGCCAATTTTCTCTCATATTCTTACAAATATACACTATCGTATCATTACTTTTAAATATAAAATTATCAATTCTCGCGCACTACTTAAACATTAAACTTAATAACATTATAACCTTATTCTATATACTACCCAATATGATCATATTAACGTTAAACATATCACCCAACCATTCCCATTTTCAACATATCAGTACTTTTACAATATTTTGAGCTAATTCCGATACCATAGTTAATCCACACCAACTATACCCAACTTTAATTACATTTGTACTGATTAAAATATTCCATTAACTATTTTAAACTATGTAATAAAAATTTTTTCTCAGAAGCCTCTTGCATTCATACATTCCAATTTAACAGAGTTTAGTAATCAGCTTCTACGTTTTGATGCAACTTCAACCTAAAGATTCCTTTTCGACTATCACTGCTTTTTTTTCCAAAATTTAAGTAGAAAATATTCGATCCAGCATTTTAATTAACAAAAACATTCTATTCATAATCTAACCAGAAAATTACCTCGCTCGTTAAAAATGCTAAAAAAAAAAGAAAAAAAACAAGAAATATTAATTGCATCAAAATTATACTGTGGACTACATTCTCTAGCCACTCATATATCAATCATGCTTTAAATAATTTTTATTAAATTAATATCAATTCATCAAGATTTTTTCTCTTCTTTTCTTCATATCAAGAAATATGTTATTCCATCACTTTTTAACTTTTGACTTTATACTTACTATAATTAACCTTTATATTCAACAATTCTCTACCTAATCAAATATTATCATACAAAAACATTAATACCCCCCGCTTATCTTCTTAAACTTACATCATAACCATTTAAAGACTTATTAATATCTAAAACAAAACTTAAAATTTCTCTAACAATCCATTATAAAACCTTTACATATTTCTAAACATCCCTTAAACTACTAAATAAAATTCCTTAAAAAGTGAATTTTAAAACCTAATCAAATACACTTAATATTTTTTTTCACATTTAACACTTTTTCATTTACCAATTAATATAATTTAAATTAATTAAAACTTACTTTATCATTTCAAAATTATTACATATCTCTATATCATTTAATCAAAAATATCCCATACCAACCTTTACAACTAATCCTTTTAACATACTAATTTATTTTAACTTACTAATCTTAAATACCTCTAATTTTACTTAAACATATTATCTTACTCACATTCGTTTTCCAACTTATTCACATAAACTTTTTTATTCTTCTCTTTTCTAATCAATTCCTTTCATACCACCTAAACACTCTATCATACCTATCCAATATAACTTAACCCAACTTTTTTCCCCTTAATATCTTCTCCTTCACTCTTATACATTCTTTATATCTAAATTATTTTCACTATTTAATAAAAAATACCTTATATTAACACAATCTCCCACCTTATAAAAATCCTCAATTATTTATTCCCCCCCTAAAATTTTATTAATTCCCAACACTTTTTATCATCACCCTAATGTTTTTTTTAATCTTTTTTTTATTCCCTCATCCCTTATTTTCTGTAATTTCCGTTATGCCACCTTCTTAGTTTTATTCCCTCTTACACCCCCTTCTTTTTTGATCCCAATCTTTTGGAGTTTATACCCTTTTAAGGGGTGAAACCCCCCTTGGGGTTTGCTTTCGATGGACGAATGTGTTCCTTTTAGGTACTTTATTTAACAGTGAAATTAATTTTGTATCCGAATGTATAATGATGAAGGAAGACTCGGGGAAGCACAGTTTGGGTTTAACGTTAGGTATTGATTAGTTATGATAGAGTGTTAGGTGGGTTATGCAAGCCTTCTTCGAAATGAGACATAACACAGTTATTGTCTAAGTTGGCGTGAGTACGTAATATGTTTTTCAGTAAGCATAGTGGGTGTTAGCTAAGCTTCGAATACCCTAGTATTGTTAAAACCGGGCTAGTTGTAAAGGTGTATGGGATATTTTTTGAATTAAGTGAATTTAGAGTTTTATGTGACGATTTTGACATGGGTAACGTAACTTTACTTGACGTTAAATTTATTATTTAAGGTAAAAAACATATATATAAAAAAGTATCGTGTCTTTGATAGGTGGAACACATTGTTAATTTAAGCATTTTATTCGTAATTCAAGTGTTTAGATTTCTTTGGCTTATCTGGCTTTGTTAGAAATGTATAAGTTTTGATAGATGTTTACTGGTGGCTAACTGGTTTGATGTGATAGCAAAAGAAGGCAATAGTTAAGTTTTTTACCGAAAATGTTAGAATCGGTAGTGAACTTTTGTTACTTGTCAAGTTTAATTCGTAGTTCAACATGATGCTATATTTGTATACGAGACATTTAATGAGATTGCTCATTTCATGAATTCAAGATGCGTGTATATTTGAATAGGTACGGATACTTTTTTAAGGGTAAATTGTTAGGATAATACTGTTTTAATGGCTGATGATGATGATGGAAAAGGCAGTTATAGGTTGAGTCTTTGCCTGTGTGGATTGATATTGATAGATTGAAATTATTCATCAGTTCCAAATGTTATATCAATTCTTGTTCCAAATGTTTGTATCTGTGGTAGGCTTTGATAGCTCATTTGTAAATGTTAAATATGTTGGTAATGTTCAGTCTTGGTATTGTATATCGACTAAAGGTTTACATATTAAGTTACTTTGTTACGTTGGGAATGTAATTTTATGTTTACAGTAAGTTATAGGTCCTTGAGAGACATTGGTAATTATTCATAGAATCATATGTTAGTTACAATATGCTAGGTTACGTTATTAGGTTAGATAGGGTCTTGTTATGATAATTTGGATATATAATGACACATCCTTGTTCGTGCAGCGTTTTTTATTCTAGATATATTGAATTTGGTGAATTAGCGGGTTGCATCGATGATGTTGGCAGACGTCGCTGTTCGTTTATAAAGTAAAACTTTGAAATACTTTGGTAGTTAGTGTTATAGTTATGTTAGGTTGTTTTAAATTTTTTGCTAAGCTTGTTAAATTTTACTACTGATAATGTAAAAATAACACTGAATATGGCTGGAACAATGTTGGAAAAGTGGAAACAGTTTAAATTTTGTAAGAGGATGTTAGCTATTTACAGCTATCAGAGCCTTAAATTTTTGTTCAATGTTTAGCGAATTATGCGTACGTAAGGTATGTTAGAAATGTTATAAACATTTAAAGACTAAAATTTATGTTGTAATTAATACAAAAGCAAACTTATTTTTATGTCAGCTCATTTGTACTCTTTATGACACTTAAATATGCTTTAATCCTCTTATGTCGATATTTTTAATAGACAAGAATAAAAATTGGTGTCAACCATAAAATGTTTTTTACCAATTTTATGCAATGTTTTATAAATGATTAAGTTTATTTAGGGCCTTAATCACTTAATCACGACTTTAATCGATTAATCATGGATCACAGTGATTCGGAAGGGATGGGTATACTGGCGAATGACTTAGCGGAATGATTCATCGAATCTAATTGATTATTGATAATTTTTTAACTAAAAATAAGTAAAAACTGTAAAACAAAATGAAAAATATATACATGGTTTAAGTTTACAGATGAAAATAAACATGTAAGTGTTTCAGGTTAAAGGAAAGAATGGTGTCCCCTCGAAATATTATAGTAATGTTAAAAGAAAATAAAAAAGTGTCTCCTCTCTGTAAAGAAAAATATTAAAAAGTGTAGAAAACGGAATACCTCTACATCTCTTAAATGTTACACATAAAAAATATATTTGTTTAAGTCCATGTTCGAAGTTTAAGAAAAGACGAGTGATATGAAATATAAATGTATATGGTTGAATAGAAAAGGGAAAATAATATTTATTAATTATTATAAATACTGGTTGTTACTACTGCTACTGGGTTTTATATTACTGTAAGTTTCTGATTTATTGCCTCTACTACTACTACTACTACTACTACTACTACTACTACAACCACTACACTTACTACTACTACTACTAGCTACTACTAATACTACTACTACCTCTACTACTACTACTACTACTACTACTACTACTAACTACTGAATGACTACTAATACTACTACTACATACTACTATTACTACCACTCTCCATCTCCAATCTGACTCCGCCTTCAGGTAATGTTATGTATCCTTTATTGATGTTTAAAGTTTGTTTTGCTAACATATATTTGTCGAATAGAGTGATAGATAGTTAGGTTATGGTAAATTTTTTGTTACGTTTTGTTAAATATTACTATGATAGTGTAAAAATAACACTGATATGTTTAGGTTATTGGCGGAAAAAGAAGTGGAGATAGGTTAAGAATTATTCAAGGTGAATGTTAGTTAGTACCGGTATTAAACAGCGAATTTTGTTAATGCTAGCTGTTTATTCATATGTTGGGTGTGTTAGATATGTTTAGAAGATTTAATAAAATTTATGTTGTGATCGTGTAAAAAGACCTTGTTTTCCTGTATGGTTTTGTGTAGCATTGAGTACTTAAATATGACCTTTAATCACTTATAGTGATATTTTTTTTATAAATGAAACAATTTTTGTTACATTGTACAAATAATGGTAAGCTTAATTAGAACTTTTATCACTATATCATGACTTTAGTTGCTTAATCAATGGATCGTCATGGTATTGGAGGGGTGGTATATGTGGTTGATTAGAGTTTGATATAATGATCCAATGATTAATTGGCATATTTTTAATTAAAAAGAATGAAAAGTTAGTAAAAAACGTAAATTTTTTTAATAATTTTATGTTGTGTTTATACATAAGAGCTTATTTTTTAATTTTGTGTATTAATACAAAGAACTAATTATACGAGTGTCATCGCAAAATACATGTCAAATATAAATGTAAAGCAGTAAAACAGTAAAACAATACAGCAGAGCCTGACGGGGAGGGGGTCCCCCTAGGTGCTGTTTGCGCTACTGCTTTACTGCTTTAGGGTCGATAAAAAACATGTTTATATTAAAAAAATATACAACTTTTAGTAGAAACATAAGTTGTTTTTCACAAAAACAAAGTTTTTTTTTCAAAAAACAATGATTTTTCAAAACAAAATGTTTTTTTCGAAACAAAATGTTTTTTCAAAAAACTTTAATAATGAAACAGATTTTTTTTAAATGAAATGTTTTTCAAGAAACTTTATTAATAAAACAGATTGTTTTCTAAAAAATAAAAAAATAAAAAATTTCGGAGGGGATCCCTGTTGGGGTCTTGAGGTTACCCTTGAGAGTTCTGAAACTGCGTTATTTATGTTCTACGGTATCGAATAAATCCATGTAAGGAGACCAATATTATTATTAAAACATAACTTTACTATTCCTAGTTCCACAACATCATCTGAACCAACACCGGCATCCCGGTACTGGTTTCGTGTCGTGACTCTTTACTACACGACAACATGAGACCTTTTTTTTCTTTCTTTCTTGTTAATCCAATTTCCATAGATATGCAGTCTGTGTTTTGCTTCTGTCTCCAACTCCAGCACCGGCTCCGCCTTCGGCTTTAGCACCGGTGCAAACATTGACGCAATTACTCTTCCATATGAGACTTCTGTCTTCTTCTTCTATTATATATATATATATATATATTATATATATATATATATATATATATATATATATATATATATATATATATATATATATAATATAATATATATATATATATATTATATATATATATATATAGACATGAATTAAGCGTAAAATCAAATTATTCTAACTTTTTCTTACCTTTTTTTAAACACAATTTATATATACAGATTGTATTACTTTTCCAAATGAAAAAGAAGGTAAAAAAAAAAAAAAAACCTTTCCTCCCCAACAAAAAAGTGGTTTTAAGTATTCTTTCCCAAGAGACCAAATACACAAGAATGAACTCCAAAAAACAGCTTCAGCCAGTCTTTTAGTTTGGGAACACGCTTAAAGTCCTTTAATGGGCCGTGGACCTACCCTATAGTAGGCCAAACCAAGCCAAAAGCCATGCTGCACTAAAGTTATATCAATTTTTTAAAAAATAAATTGTTCATTTCAGACTATTTCTCACGTGGGTTTGAAAAAAATATGGTCTAATATCCCCCCCCCCCCCAAACACACTCACCACACACACAAACGTATATTATATTATAACATTATATATACATTATAAAATTATATAATTATATTTATATATATATATATATTATATATATATATATATATATATATATATATATATATATTATAATATTATTATATATATATTATATATATATATATATATATATATATTATATTAGTATTATTATATATATATATATATATATATATATATATATATATATATATATAATATATAATATATTATATATATATATATATATATATATATATATATATATATATATATATATTATATATATATATATATTTATAAATATTATATATATATATACATAATATATATTTATAATCAATATATATTTATATATATAGTTTATAATATATATATATATATATATAATATAATAATATATATATATATATATTCTTATATATTATTATATATATATATTATATATATATATATATATATATATAATATATATATGCTTGTAAAAACTTTGAATAACATTAACTATTTTATGATGTTTAATTCAACAATGTGGTTTGAAGCTCATTTCATTGCCGTTAAATTGAGGCCATTTTAAGAGTTTTTGCAGTTACCTTTCCAACCCTTTACAGGGATAGAAATGGATATTGAAGAAATTGAAAGAGGAAAGGTGTTCTGAAAATTTGGAATTCAACATAGAAAAGGTGATGATAATGAAAGAACATTTATTCTTAATAACTAGTGTTACTCCGTTCCCTGATTATTCTTAATAACTAGTGTTACCCCCGTGCCCTGATAATTGATTCCATTTGGTTTCACATAGACCTGACCAACGTAACAATAAAATCTTGCGGAATATTCTCCCATTCCTCTTCCATCGCCGTCTTAAGGTCCCGTGGTGACGAAAATTTGGTTTCTTCACTGTGTCAAATAAATTGAAAATTATCGAATTTAGGCTACGAACAACACCATGACGTCGAATGTTGAAATTAGGACAAAAATGCTGTTTAATACCAATTCAATCAACATTTATAATATATATATATAATATATATATATATATATATATATATATATATATATATATATATATATATATATATATATATATTATATATGTCAAAATATATATATAATATATATATATATATAAATAGTATTATAATATATTATATATATATAAATCATATATATATATATATTATATAAAAATAAAAAATTATATTAAATATATATAAATATATAATATTATATATATATAATATATATATATATATATATATATATATATATATTATATATATATATATATATATATATTATATATATTATAGTATATATATAATATATAGTATATTATATATATATATATATCTATATATATATATATATATATTATATTAATGTTAATATTAATAATCGGATCAATTAAAATGCAATTAATATTAATATAACATGCCAGGGTAACCTCTAAATTTGTCGGATTCAATTGCGAGAACATTTTCATTATTATTATATCATGTTCAACAATCTGTCCAGCCCATCAAATTCGCAAAAAAATTGTATAGTTAATATAACATGCCCAGCCTCATCTCTAAATTTGTCGCTAAACATCCCTATTTGAGCGATTTTTTTCTCGTAGTAAAGCCTCGGCTACTTTAAAATTTCGTTCAACTTCGGACTTTGGAAATAATAATAATAATAATTATATAAATTCATAAATTATTATTAGAATAGTGAAACACAATCGTAAAATTGTTTACCTGTTTTTTTACAAAATAAAGTCAATAAGTTCCCATACTTATTAGCTATAATATACACTTGTAAAGTATGAAATTTATGAAAAAAAAACTTAAACCAATTAAATTGTTGGCAAAATTTAAGTTTTCTTTGAAATAATATGTTAATGTAATATATATTAAATATGTTATTATTACTTTGAAAAGTGTCTAATTATTATTATTATTAAAATCATTATTATTATTATATTATTATTATTTATTATTATTATTATTATATTATTAATTATTATTATTATTATTATTATTATTATTATTATTAAGTTAGTATTATTATTATTATTATTTATATTATTATTAAATTATTATTATTATTTTTATTTTATTATTATATAATTATTTATTAATTTATTTTACAATTTATATATATAAATATATATTATACATATATATAATTATATATATAATTATATATATATATATATATATATATATATATATATATATATATACTATATATATATATATTTCTCAGTGGGCAAAGCGTCCAGTCATCTATTGAATAGCGAGATGAACTGACAATGATGAGAATAAAAATTGATCTTTGATTTTTTCCCTCCCATTATTATTTTCAATTATATTTTATATACATAAGTAAATTGTCTATATTATATATATATATATATATATATAGTATAGTATATATATATATACGTATATTAATATATATATATATATTATATAATATATATATATGTATTATATATTTATACTATATATATATATATATATATAATATATATTAATATATATATATATATTTATATATATTAATATTATATTATATATATATATCATATAATATATATATATATATACTATTATTATATATAGTATATAAATGCGCTTGAAAAGGCGGATCAATTAAAATGAATTTAATATTAATATATCATGCCCAGGTAATCTCTAAATTTGTCGGAACAATTGCGAGCACATTATCAGTACTATTATATAATTGTTTCACCATCTGTCAGCCAAAAAAATTTGGCAAAAAATATATAGTAATATAACATGCCCAGCTCATCTCTAAATTTGTCGCTTCATTCCTATTTGAGCGAATTTTTTTCTCGTTTTAAAGCATTGGTACTTTAAGATTTCGTTCAAACTTTCGGACTTCGAATGCAGTTTATAAATAAGGAGATTTTCTTTTCAAAAATTTTTATTAGAATCTTTGAAACACTATAGTGAAATTTTACTGTTTTACAAAAAATAAGTCAATTAAAGTTCCCTACTTTAGCTATAATATACACTTTGTAAAGTATGAAATATTATGGAAAAAAACTTAAACAATTAAAAACAAAAACGGCAAAAATTTAAGTTTTCTTTAAAATAAATATGTATTTAATGGGAAAATATTGAATATGAATTACTAAATTGTTTATTATTATTATTATTATAATTATTATTAATTATTATTATTATTATTATTAATTATTATTATTATTATTATTATTTTTATTATTATAATTATTTGGGTTCAATAAGTATACTATAATATATATATATATATATATATATATATATATATATATATATATATATATATACTATATATAATATATATATATATATATATATAATATATATATCCCATATAATATATAATAAGACGAAAGCTTAAATTAAAACTATCATTATGTATATATTGTGTGATCTTTATTTTAGTTTGTGTAAAATTTTTTTTTAAATGTAATTAATAAAGAAATTTATATTGCCAAGGTGTATTTTCAATCACACACACACACACCACA
>JABUQX010037502.1:40000-51493 GCA_015478945.1 Trachelipus rathkii | reverse complement strand
GGAGTATATATATATATATAATTAATGATATATGTATATACATATATAATTTATATAATATATATATTATTATATATATATATATAATATAATATAATATTATTATATATATATAGGTATTCGGAAAAAAAAAACATGTTTTTTTTTAAAGAAACCCAAACCAATTGTTTTTTTTTTTAAAAAAAACAAAATAACCAATGTTTGTTTTTTTTTTTTTTTTTTTTTTTTTTTGGGGTTTTATTTTTTATATGATGGTTTTTATGTAGTTTTTAATGGTTATAATAGATTTTTAAAGGGAAAAAAATCACTACTGGAAACTGTTTATACCATGTAGCTAACACATAGTGTTTAAAATTCGCTTTAGTAAATTTCTTCGTAGATTCTAAATTTCAATTTCTTGATAATGTAAACTGTATTAAAAATTATTATTGTTTTTTTTTTTACAAAACTGATAAGTAAAAAAAATAGAGGAGGTTATTATATATATAAACTCTCTTCTGAAAAACTAAAAAAAGGTCTTTACTTATTATTTACTAAAAAATTATTATCAGTTGCAATGCACCAAAAATATTAATTAAGCCAATTGCGATATGCATCGGGACAATGTCACTTTATATCTTGAACTTCTTTAAACTTAAAGGATGACAGATAATAATGACGCACAAAGAAAATCCGCTGCGCTACGATGCCACATTCTTCACAAATCCTCACACTCCACATATGAGTTTTATTATAAACTTTTTAAATGTGGCATCAATGGTAGAAAATGAATTCCCAAGAGCTCGAAACAAGAATCATGTTTTAACCATGTTAAATTTACAGAATATATATATATATATATATATATATATATATATATATATAATATATATATATATATATATATATGATATTATATATATATATATATATTATAAATTATATCATTCTACAATAATAAAAAATTCGCAGAAAATTTTTATTGCCTTTCAGCTACTCCTCGAATTGATAATATTTGAGGAAACATAATCAACATTGCTAAAAGAAAATCATAATAATATACATTTTTAGAAACTTTTATTCGATCGGGTTTGTCTTGTGTTTAACCATTGGTTTATTTTTTATAGTGGTTTAAACATGCGTTTAGAACCAATGGTTTAAACCAAATGGTTTTAACCATCCCCAACCTATATATATAATAATATATTATATAATATATATATTATTATATATATATATATATATATATATATATTTAGTATTTATTATATATATATATATAATATATATATATGGTGTGTGAGGTGCTGGGTGTGGGGTATGGTGTTGTATGTGCGGTTGTGTGTTGAGGGTGTGTGATTGGTGTGTGTGATAACTTTCGCGGGGAAGTCAGACTCCATGAACTCCTAATTATGCATTAATCTTCGCGAGATAAAAAAAAGAAGGTTCCCGCAAATATTGGACAAAATGAGGGAGAAAATGGACAATCAAAAATGGATCAAATAAGAAAATTGTAAGGCCTGACCTTTTCCTCTCCTCTCTCTGCTCTCTCTCCTCTACTCTCCCCTCTCTCTCCTCTCTTCTCTTCTTCTCTTCTCTCCTCCTCTCTCTCTCCTCCTCTCATCTCTCTCCTTCTCTCTTATTTTAAATCCTGTATGGTTATTTTTTAAGCTATTGTAGTTTTTTTATCATTTATTTCTCCATATATTTTCAACTTTATTTTATATTTTATTTTATATTATTTTTATATTCATTTCTATTTATTCTTTTTCCCGTTTCTTTTTATTTATGTCCTTTTTTTCCTCGCATTCAATCATCACTTTATTCCTCCTTGAGAATTCCTGTGGAGATAATCCACAGAGAAGAGAGAGAGAGAGGGAGAGAGACGAGAGAGAGAGAGAGAGATGAGAGGAGAGGAGAGAGAGAGAGAGAGAAGAGAGAGAGAGAGAGAGAAATCCAATCCACAATTCTACCCCCAAAACTATCCCAAAATAATTAACTCTTCACTGTCACATATTTTTCATACAATCTGTGAGGAGTATTCTTCTGAAGGATATAGGAGAAGAGAGAAACGAATTATTACCAAAAATCCAACTTTAGGAAAAGAAAGAGCAGCACAATAATTCACGGTAGTTTCTATGGGTTCCTCTCTCTCTCTCGCCTTCCTCTCTCATAAATATTATAATATATATATATATATATATAATATATATATATATATATCTATATATATATAATATATATATATATATATATATATATATATATATTACAGGTTATAATATATATATTATATATATATTATATATATAATTATATATATATATATATTATATATGATATATACTATATATATATAGATAGTATATATAATACTTATATATATATGTTATATATATATATATCATTATATTATATATTATATATATATATATATACTATATATTATATATATATATAATAATATATATATATACTATATATTACATATATATATATATATATATATAATTATTATATATATAATATATATATATATATATATATATAATATATATATATATACTATTATATATATATATAGTATATATATTATTTATATAATATATATATATATATATATTATAATATATATATATAATATAATATATAGGCTACCTCCTGTGATGTGGTAGATTTTAATATTAAATACTATATAGTATATATATTATATATATATATATATATATAATTAATATATAGTATCTATTATACTAATATATTATATATATATTATTATATATATAATATATATATATAGAGAGAGAGAGAGAGAGAGAGAAGAGAGAGCAGATAGAGAGAGAGAGAGAGACGAGATGAGAGAGAACAGACAACAACAGCAGACAACAGACAGCGACAGACAAGGAAAGACAACAGGAAATAACAGACAGAAGACAGATCAGTACAGGACAGACAACAGAACGATCAGACAGAACAACAATATAAGAAGACTGAATAACAAAATATTCTTTAAATATTAAACTGTTAATGTGTATATAAAGGAAACCTAAGTGGCAAACCGTTTCGGCCAACTTTAAAAGTTGTTCTTTTTAAAGGACTTTAAATCAAAGTTAAATGGGCAAAAAAAAATCCAACAAAAAACGACTTGCTTTTGAACAACAATGCTTTACCTTCTGTAAAATTACCAAAATTCATTTCTAACATTTTTAACATGCAAGACTCTTCTCACTAACTCGAAAGAAGTATATAATTAGTAGATCAAATGTTGGTATCAAAATATTACCAAATGAAATGTATCGGTACAAAAAAGTCAAATAAAATTGTATTGGTATCAAAAATGCTAAACCTCAGGGTGCCCAAAAAACCAAAATAAATGTTATGCGACGAAAAGCCAAATCAATGTATGTGTATCAAAACTCCCAATTAATTGTATGGTATCAAAAGAACAAATAAGTACTATGATATCAAAAAGTAAAAATAAATGTATGTATAAAAAAGCAATACATGCTATGGTATCAAAAAGCAAATATAAATGTAGTGTATAAAAATGCCAAATAACTGATATGGGTATCCAAAAATCAAAGAAGTTTAGGTTATCAATCAAATGCATATAAGTATATTATCAAAAAACGAAATATATATTTATGGTAAAAAAATTAAGATTTTTACGCAGCTCTAAATATTATATCATGACTGGAAATGTTTACAAGAACTATAGTTTTACAATAATAAAGCAATTGGTTAAAATCTTATAGATATTATTTTTTTTTTAGCATTACTTTAATCTTAGTATATTTTGCTATTTAACTTGTCGGAAATACCTACAAAATTGTGAAATCAATCAATTATTATATTTTCTAGCTTTTATGAATTCTTTGTGAATATGGGATTGTTCTTCGTGGGTTCTCACTTTCAGCAATCTCTTCTGTGGAACTCTCTGCTTCATCCGATTCTTCCTGCCTGTATTTTAATCTCCCTCCCTTCAAGTTCTCCATCTTTGGTCACCTCAAGATTTGAGTTAGGATTGAAGACTTTGCGCGGTTTCCATTATTATTATTATTATTTTTTTTCTATTTTATTTTTATATTTTTTTATTTTATTTCCCGATTATTATTATTATTTTTTTATTATTATTCATTCTGCCGCCGCTCCTTGAAAGAGACTACCCGTGAGTGGTGGTGTTAACTGTAAAAAAAAAAAAAAAATAAAAACTTATTTTTTTTTCACGTTTTTTGTTATTTTACTTTTAAATAGCCAGGATAATTAATAAAAAGTCATTGTAAAACAAATGAATATTGAAATTAGATTTAATAAACCGATTACACCGACGCAATAAGTACGGCAAATTTAACTGTAAGGAATTAGTCACATGACCTTTCATTCGAATAAAATTTATCGTTTAAAATGCCAAATAACTATAAATTTCAAATCGGTAATATATAAGAATTTCATATTAAAGGAACATTAAATGATTTTTAACTACGGTAATAATGCAAGTTGTGCATGAATTCATCAATTAGAATCTTGAGGAAAAAGAATACCTTTAATCTAAACTACAATAAACATAAATGATGTAAGGATTAATTCACTTAGGATCCAGCTGCAAGAATGCAGACTGTAATAAATTAAAGAGTTTTTTTCATTAAGTATTTTCAAAGGTAATAAAGCAACACAAACCAACAGACTATTTGATATAATCATAAAACACAATAAGATTAAAAGATAACTTTGTTTTTAAATAATTTCTAAAACTTTCTTTGGAGACGTTACTTGAATTATTTAAGAAAATTTTTGCCGCTTCCGAATTGAAAATAATAATTCTGGCACTGACTTCTGTATTGGCTCAAATCCTTTAAGGATTTCCAGGTCAAAATTCAAAAGTTTACTTTATAAAAGCAACTGAAATCTTGGGCATGTGGTAAATTGTTTATCATAAACAGAATATAAGCTGAAACATTTTGATTTGACAGATATGACCTTGTGATTTGACTCCTTGCATATATAATATATAAATATATTATATATATATATATATATTTATATATATAATATATATATATATATATATATAATATATAATATATATATATATATATAATATATTTAAATAATATATATATATATATATATATAGATAATATATTATATTATATATATATATATGTATATATTATATATTATATATAATTATATTATATATATATATATATATATAATATATATATAATATATATTATATATATATGTCTGTTATATATATATATAATATATATATATATATATATATACTATATATATATATTATTATAATATATATAATATATATAGTATATATATATATATTTCATATATATTATATATTATCGCTTAAAACAAGAAGCAAATATACGGGAAGGTAAGAAAACTTGCCTCCTCTGGGTCGAACCACCGCATGTTGCGGACTGAGAACTGGATATACTCGACGCTATTCTACCACTGCAAGCCATCTCTTAACCCAAAAGTTAAGTTCAGGAACAGCTCTAAGCGAACAGGCTCCCTCAAGAGCGATATCACAGGTTTCACCCTGTCTTCCCTCGATTCGTTAAGATTTTTACACTATAACATTTGCTTCAGCCGCCATACAAAATTTTTATTTTTAATTGTCTTGTTAGGTGATACAATTTGTAAATTGACAGTGGGCAATGTTATAGTATGAATCTTCCCGAACGACGGAAGGACAGGGTTGAAAACACTGGTGATATCCCTTGCCCAGCGAGCTCGTTCGCTTAAAGCTGATTCCTGAATCTAGAACTTTTTGGGTTACGAGGATGCTCAGTGCTCAGAAGCCTTAGTAGTATTCGTTCTCACGTCGCAACATGCGGTGGTTCGACCCCAGAGGAGGCAAGTTTTCTTTACCTTCCCGCAATTGTTCTTTGTTTAGCGATAAAATATTAAATTGCGGTGAGAGAGCAAGTTATAGTTATATTATTATATATCTATATATATATAATTATATATTATATATAATATATATTATATATATAATATAGTATATATATATATATATATAATAATATATATATAATATGATATATACTTATATATCAACAACTTTCAAACTTGTCAACAAAAAACCTACAGACACAAAACAACAATCAGCCATGTGGAAACACAATTAAACACATTCTGAAAAATGCAAACACTACCAATCTCCCACACTGAATCATAAACCAAACTTTAACTCCCACATACTCAACAGAAGCAACACGCAAACCTCCTTCTTACACATTTTGCAAAACAACAGTCTCCAAACCTACCACCCACAAACAAGTGAACAATAATTCAAATCCTTAAGAAGATAAAAGAGCGTAATTCGCGACCACAAACAGAATAATAAACCAAATACATAAAAAAAACACCATTGAAACTCTTTACAAAACTCACCAGAAAACAGCGACCTGACAATATCTCAATATACTGTACACCTTAAACCACTTGGTAAACCACATAACCACATTTAGCACCCATATACAACTGGTCCATTAAAAGGTAATTTTTCATTCCGTACAATCTGGAAAAGAGCAATCATCTCACCAAAACTAAAACCAGTGAAAAGAACCTCAACACCTTTCCTATCATCCTAAGTCTAACTGCTATCCACTTCTATGTAAACTCCTAGAAAAGCTCATGCTAAACATAATAAAACACACATACCCAAGCAAACATTCAAACAAGGCTTCCAGCAAAAAAATTCAACCACAATTGCTCTCACAAACACCATTCAACCTATAATAAATAGCTTAAATCTCAGGCACCCCCCTTGTAGCAACTTGACATAAATAAAGCCTTTGATTAACAGTCCCAAGAAAAATCTAATCCACAAGAGATAATACAATAAAAAACATCCCACTAATTTAAAGAAATGCACATCAACTTAACTTCCTATCAGGGAGAACGGCCAAAATACAGATAAACAAAAAGAAATCATGTACAGTAAATATAAAAAATGACGTACTTCAAGGAGCAATCCTATCCCCTACCTTATTTAACTTATTCCCAGCCAACCGATCAAAGCCACAAACACTCCACACAAATATAACAACCTACGCAGATGACATCATCATAACCACCACACACCAGAACCTAAACACTACAATTCTCCTGACTCAACAATACTCACACCCAAAATTCAACTTGGTTTACTACAACAATGTCTACATCACCTAACAAATCATCACACTAATCACGACAGACCGCCAACTTCGGCAGTACAAACCCCCAAATCTTTCTCAAACGATAATAGCTATCGCCAATAAAACAAAACACCAAATTCTTGGGGAGTGAGTAACACTGTGGGCCACACCACTATAACCTATCACAAAACACATATGAAAACCTTAACAACCTATCAACAAATAGAAACATTAAACATACTAAGAACCATAGCTAGCGCGGACATTAACACAACAATAAACAAATATCCATCATCATCCACAAACAATACATCCGTCCAACACTAAATTACGCATCACCTATATGGCACCCACTAAACATACTAAGAACCATAGCTAGTACGACATTAACAACAATAAACAAATATCCCATATATCATCTACAAACAACACCGGTCCAACAATTAAATACGCATCACCTATATATGGGCACCCAACTAACAAATGGAACCATGAGAAAAACTTTCAAAACCGAGCCCAAGATAAGGCACTCAGAATCATATAACAGGATACACAACTACAATTCCACAACAACACCTTACATGAAGAAACAAAAATATTACCCATAGAAACATTTAGAAAGTATTGTACACCAATATTCTACGCTAAAACCACAAACACACGCAACACCCATGTCAACACACTGCACTTCCAACCCTACTAACCACAGTTAAAACAACCTCCTTCTTCTCCAGCCTTATTATACAAACAAATCCTAAACAAACTCCAGCTCCCACAGGGCAACACCTCTTAAACAAAACAAATAAATCACCACACACATACCGAAAATTTATTTAAAAACGAACAGGCCAAACAATATACCTAATATGAACATCAACCAGAAAATTGCATCTGAATTCGAATCTCTCACTTCTAAACAGATTCAATACTCCCTATTCCAAACTAAGATTTGGCGCGCCACCCCAAATCTGCAATGTATTACACAATACAGATTTAAACCACCATACCATGTCAAGATATCTTACTAAATGCAAACAAGCCCCGGCAGACTGTCGTCTCACTCTCCTAGAGTGTTCCAACTAATCAGATCGCTCCCAGCAAGCAATCTGGGACATTACAATTTAAGCGATCTTGGAGGAGGCCGCTCGCGGCAGCGGGTGATCTTCGTGAGTTTAGGCCTCTCTGAAGGAGGGTGGCCAGGGAGCGCAGAACCGTAAAAAAAGGAATAATATATATGTATATGTATTATTATATATTATATAAATTAATCATACTATAATATATTATATAATATAATATATATACTAATAATATATATCTATATATAATATATATATTATTTATATATATTGATATTATATTATATCGATATTATATACTTATATATTATTATAATTATATATATATTATAATATAATATATATATATATATATATATATATTATAATACTATATATATATTATATATACGAACCCCCTCCCCACCCCTTAGTGATTTACCGTTATTTTTAAGAAGATGAATGTAAATTAGTAGATGTGGACTACTTTTTGATGTCCTTTTTAAAGCATAAAATCCTTTTCTTAGCTAAATTTGTCCGTGCATTCGAACTCATTTAACATTCTATAACAACACAAACACTGCATGCCAAATATATATATAATATATAATAATAATATATATATATAGTATATATATATTATATATATATACATATTATAGTATATATATATATATATATATATATATATTATATATAATACTATATATAGTATATATATATATATTTAGTATTTATATTATATATATATAATTAATATATATATATATATATATTAATATATATATATATATATCTAGGGTGTTGTTATATATATATATATATATATATATTGGGTGATTACATTTATGTGGTTTTTTCAATAGGTTGAAATATTGACAAACCACGCGTGACACGTGTCTAACTATCCCGTTTTATTTTCCAGTATTGTTTGCAAATCAGGAATTGAAGCCACCCGAGCTTAGTATTCTGGCGTGTTTTCAAGTGAATAGGCCATACTAGCAAGCCTGCAATGAAAAATCCCCCTGTTATTATCGCGAGATTTTTTCAGCGATGAGCCCCATTCTGGCTCACAAGAGGTATGTTGACAAACAGAACTTCCAATATTTGGCTGTATGGCACACCAGAGGAGTTTAAGAGAGTTACCCTACAGCTACAGAAATCACCAGTTTGGTGTAGTCTGGGCGGTGGAATCATCGGTCCATATTTCTTCAAAAATGATTGGACAGAATGTAAGGCATAATAACAGAATATTTGCTGCCACAAATTGAAGCCGGTCGCCCCGTGAGCTTTGGTTTCAACAAGATGGCGCTTACTTGCGGTACAGCCCGAAAACAATCGAAATATTGAAAACTTTGGGGCACAATTATTTCACGAAGGGATCCTGTGAATTGGCCGCCATAGATCGTGCGGATATCACACGCAATGATTATTTTCTTGGGTTATGTGACAGTAACTGTGTCTGCAGAGATAAACCAGCCTCTATATCGACTGCTTTCAGAAGCCTATACATTGCTTCGAATTATTCGCGACCATACCGGACCTAATGATCGATACTAGTCCTACCAGGATTAACCTTCATGGATGACATTTAAACCGTAGTCACGGTAAACATTAAATGAGATAATCTTAAAAAAGTAAATGCCATACAGTTGTTCTATTCGACTCGATAATAACTTGTTCGACCATAAGCTTCATGCTGCTATTCGTTATTATTTATTCCATCGTAAAAACAAACCTCAAAATGAATTCACCGTTAATATATAATATATTATATATTATATTAATATATATATTAATATATATATATATATATATATAATATAGTTATATAGATATATTTATATTACTAATTGGTATACAAATATTAAATATCGAAGAATCTGGAGAAACAGCGTAACACAATAATGATCGATCGAATATAGGTCTATTATCTTGGAAGATTGGATCAGGTCTATGTAATTTGTATTAAACATAAAACGTGACCATACTATGTGTGTGTGTTACTCTTGCGCGGTATAACATCGTTACATTAATTTGTGCCACAAAAGAACACTATGTGTGATCATATAATAATTCATCAACAATTTTATTGAATACAAAATCAATATGCATGCACAAGCACAAGAACAATCCACCTATAATATATATTGAAGATATCATATTAATATATATATATATATATATATAATTAACTATATATTATATATATAATATATATATATATAATATATATATATCATAATATATAGAGAGAGAGAGAGAGAGAGAGAGAGAGAGAGAGAGAGAGAGAGATGCAAACTAGAAGTGAAAAAAGAAACGCATACACTACTAAATGGAACGAGATTTAAAAAAAAATAAATAAAAATAAAATCGAATAAGAATCCAATTTTGCAAGACCTCACGACGATTAAATCCACAAGGAGGTATCGAACTAGAGACCTCTTTCTTTCTCTCCCAAATACATTAACAAATAACTGAATGATTATTATCAGAGGGAAGTCACTCTCAAATGAGGTTACACACTATGGGTTGATCTCCTCTATTTCCAAAGAACAATTAACGAAAGAAGAAGAAAAAGAAGAAGAAGAAGAAGAAGAAGAAGAAGAAGAAGAAGAAGAAGAAGAAGAAGAAGAAGAAGGTATAGATCATGTTTTCTACTATCATATCGAAAAGTACCAATAACGAAAAAGTAAGAGAAAGATAAAGAAAAATAAAAGAAAAAAAATATAAAAAGAAGAATGAAGATAAAGAAGCGAATGAGAGAGGAAAGAAAGAGGAGAAAGAAGCGAAGGAGAGGGGAAATAAAAAAGAAGAAAGAAGCTCATTTAAGGTCACTCAAGGGGGAACCAATCACTGTTAAAATCTTATTAAGAGCAAAAATAGAGAAATTTGCTCAACGGGAAAAGATTTTCCTACAAACTTTCTTACAAATGAACATCAAAAGATTAGGTTTAAATAAAAATATTATATATATATATTATAATATATATATATATATTATATATATATATATATTATATATATATATAATATATATATTTATATATATATTATTATATATATTATATATATATATATACTATATCAGGGCGGCTCGTGGAACAATTTATAGGTGTTTCCAACTGACCTTTCACACCAAACCACGTTATCACTATAATACTAATATATTATATATTATATATTATATTAATATATTATATATAATATAGTATATATATATATATATTTAATATATATATATATATTATTATTATATATATATATTTTATACTATATTATTA
>JABUQX010037502.1:20000-35000 GCA_015478945.1 Trachelipus rathkii | reverse complement strand
AAATATTTCAAGCTTTTGAAAAATAGCTTACCTCTTAACTAAGATTTTGTATCACGTAATAATAAATTAAATAATTTGAATAATTATATATATACAATATATTTAAAAATAAAAACAAAAATAAATTTTAAAAAAATATTTATTACTGCTTTAGTCGGAAATAAAATTGCATTTGCTTTAGTTATAATTCTTGGTTTAATGTTATTTAATGTATATATAAAATCTGAAATAAAACCGCAATTATGATGGTTATAATTCTTGGTTTTATGTTATTGCCATAGAATATTGCCTTTTTATCGTCCATATTATTTTTTAAAGAGAATCAAGAAATCAATTTTGAGCAGCAGAGAATTTACCGACAAATAAGCGATTGAGGAAATGGGGATTTTAACTTTCTTTTTTAATCAATGTCATAACCACAGGGGCCATTGGCACTTTTATGAATCAATGTCATAATCACAGGGGTCATTGGCACTTTTATGAATCAATGTCATAATCACAGGGGTCATTGGCACTTTTATGAATCAATGTCATAATCACAGGGGTCATTGGCACTCTTACGAACCAATGTCATAATCACAGGGGTCATTGGCACTTTTATGAATCAATGTCATAACCACAGGGGCCATTGGCACTTCTTTGAATCAATGTCATAACCACAGAGGCTATTAGCACTTTGATTAATTAATGCCATAACCACAGGGCCTATTGCCATTTCTTTGAATCTATGCCATAACCACAGGGGCCATTGGCACTTTTTTGAATCAATGCCATAACAATAAGGAACCATCGGCAATTGGCGCCTTATCTCTACAAATTTAACATTTACGTGAAGCAATATTTCTCTGAAAAATTATTCTCCTTGAGCACCTGCAACGGGACGTTTCCGATGTAGTGCCATATTTAAAAGGAAATTAAACAAATAAAATTAATAAAATGAAAAATAAAAATAATAACGAAAACATAACAAATAACACACCTCAAAGAGCGAGCAAGACAATTGAAAAATATTCAACCCCCATTACTGTGTGTGTAGGTGTGTGTGTGTGTAGGTGTGTGTGTGTGTGTGTGTGTGTGTAGGTGTGTGTGTGTGTGTGTACGAGGATGTGTGTTGCTTATCTTTAAAAAGTTGTCACTTCATGCATAGCTCTAGTCGAGCGGGGGACTAGCTTCTCTTAGGTAGCTGCTACCTTAGAATTCGGAAAAGAGAGAATTGAACCAAGCTCTATACCGTGATCCTTTTGTCGAACCGCTTGAACCACGACATTGTAACTGAAATTGCAATAAATGATCTTAAAATATATCAAATTAGATTTATCTCTCGATATTCTTCATGACGGTCACGTTTCAAAAGAAAAAAGCGTACACATTTATTAAGGGTAGGGTCAATTCACAATTAAAGCTAGGTGAGGGTTGGAAGTAACATTTATTAGAGGTCCGGGTTAGAATTCACATTAATCGGTGTGTGGGTTGAGTACTTTATTAGGAGTGTGAGTTGAAGTCACATATTAGGGGTTGTGGCGTTGAAGTTAATTTATTGGGGTGGGTTGAATCGATATTAGGGTGTGGGTGAAGTCACCATATATTTAGGGTTGGAGTTGAAGTTACATTTAGTTAGAGCTGTGGGTTAAAGTCACATTATTAGAGATATGGGTTGAAGTCACATTATGACGGGTGCAGGGATTGAGAATCACACTTATTAGAGGTGTGAGGTTGAGAGATAGAATGAGTATGCGAGTGAGGTTGCGCCTCAAGCTATACTGTATATTTTTTGTGTTGTAATGAATTTTATTATCGTTAGTAAATCTATTACATACAATAATATGTTCAAATCCATCTTAGGGACCGATCCGGGCTAGGATTTGCGAGCGGCCGGGGCGGGGCGGGCCCTTGCCTTAAACTGTTTAGCTCGGCGCCGCGGACCAGGGGTTAGGTAAACTATTTAGCAGCAATGTAAGTCAGAAACACTGGGAAAGTCTTCCAAATACTTGTCGGGGTTTAGAGAATTGTCTTCTTTAACGGTGTATCACTCGTGATTGATTTGTGAGATAGAGCCGGATAATCACTTTTTTCGTGGGTAATAATTTCGTCTTTTAACGTATAACAATGTTAATGAGCGAATTGCTGGTAAATAATTGAGGCATTGCTATTTTTCGGGGAAAAGGTGCTTTACAGTACCTCTTTTTTGCTTTGTTAAATGCTTTTGTGATGGAAAAACTAGCGATAGTAAATGAATTTGAAACGTATTGTGGAATGTATAGTTTCTTGTTGCTAGGAGAGGGGGAGAGCATATACGAAAGGCACAGGGAGAAATAATGACAGAACAGCTAATTTTATGTTTTGGGAAAGATTAGATAGCCAATGTATAATGAGCTGTTTTAATATTGGTTTTCTAATATAGTAAATTGCAAGTAATTGTTATTCATGTGATCTAAAGGCTATCGCAGGAAGGGAGATAGAGTTTTTGGAAGTCATTTCTAATCTATATACTGAGCTGGAAGCGTATTGAATAGAGTTAAATATAGTTAGACATCATTAGGTTGGTGTTGTGAGGGAGGAGACAAAAATGTCATTTACATATCTAATCATAAAACTATTGTTTAATAAAGGTTCGGGGTAAAAATAATGATAAAATTCTGTTAGTTGCTAATATTTATGTTACTGGGTATTGGGAGACAGTTGGGGATACCATACTTCAGGCTGAAAGTTTCGTTTGTAACAGTTTATGCCATTTAAAATGGAAGATAGTTTATGTTGTAATGAGAGGTTGGCCTTCCCGTTTCATATATTAAAACAGTTCATTAATCTCTCATTACACTAACTTCTGTCTCTCCACTAAATGGCAAAACTTATTACAAACAAACTTTCAGCCTGAGTATGGGATCGCCCACAGTCTTCTCATACTCAGTAAACATATATATGGAACTAACAGAACTTTATCATATTTTATCCCACCTTTTATTAAACAATAGTTGTATGGATTAGATATGTTAGATGACATTTTGTCTCCCTCCCTCACACACCAACCCTAATGATGTCCTAAATTATAATTAACCTCTTTCAATTCCTTCAGTTCAGAGTATACGATGAAAATCTGCCTTATCAAAACAGTGTATCCTCTCTCTCCCTCCCCTATCACAATATGGGCAACTCACAATTATTCCATTCTACGCCATTACCATACTACTTAGGAAAAACCTAACTTGGCCAACTAATTACATTGATGCCTCTTCTACTCTAAATCAATTCCCCAAACACAAAATGCAGACGGTGTATCTGTATCTCTATTTCTCCGTGCCTTTAGTATATGCTCTCCCCCTCTTCTATCACAAGAACCTTTAATACATCCCCCAATACTTCAAATCACTTTACCATATCGTGTGTATACACCCCAAAAGCAGTTTAACCACCAAACAAAGATATGCGCTTAATCCCTGGGTGACACTGATAAGGCTTTCCTTATGCGCGCCCAAAAAAAGTAGGAACGGCCTCTGTCTTTTCTCGCAATTCCCTCAGATTAACATGTAGTATTCGTTTAAAGCCAATATTACCGCAAGAAAAAATATTACCCTGCATTTCCATCAGTGAGATGACATCACGCTTAAGAAAAAATTCTCAAGCAGCCTCCCAAAACGAAGCGAAGAATTTATCCACCCAGAAAGGCAGTGAGTAATGCTCACATCCCCTTGCCGTGCAGGGATGCAATGAAAACAGATCACAATAGGGGTGAAAGGCCATAGATTGCAGAGAAGGAGAAATCAACATACAGATGAAACCTGCGATGAAAGTACGCAAACATTGAAATTTCAACTCTGTGAAAATCATAGGGCGGGTAACACAGGGCCCACTTATCGAATCATTCCAACAATATGGGGAAGGGATGATCCCAGAGAATTATCCCATACCCCGACCCGAACCATCCCGCCCATGTCCATGGGGAATCCTTGGTGATTTATGAATTCGAAGTAGAGAACCTACCCAAATAAGCCATAGCCACGGGGTGAAGATAAAGGGTGACTGTTTTATTGAAAAGCATGAATAGATTGCCGTGGAAACCCCCAATCAGAAGTATTTATCCCGAGTACAACACGATTGAGAAATGACAAGCAGACTGAAACCAGACCTTTTGAAGGGGGAGGAATGACGATCGAGAAAAAGAAAGGAAGATAGATTAGATTAATTATTCAGCTCGAAGATGGAATGAGAAGTGTTATGCTCGAGTCTGGATTGAGAAAGGTTAAGAATAATGAGTTTAGTCCTGAATTTCCTCTAATATTAAGCACATAATTGAGGTCATTCTTAAATGAAAAGCAAGATGCATAGAAAGTGTCTATATAATGTGCGAAATATAAGGATCTTATACTATTAAATGTGTGGCATGGTACTTTTTAGGTATAAAATAATTCTTGGGAAAAAGAGGCAAATGAAGCACCGCTTTTGCGTTAAGGAGGAATATGCAACGAGAATTTACAAGTGGAATAAGATGAATATCTTTCTGGAAGGCAAGCATCGATGATTAAAAGAAAGAAGAGTATATTAAGGGTTGGGAAAATCTTCATAGCCATATTGGTTATGCGTACCTCTTTCTAGTGTACATAATGATATAAATGAATGGGTAAAAGAGAGTGTGGTAATGGGAACACTTTCGAAGATATTCTGCATAAAGATATTATGACAATATAAAGTAAGAAGGTTCTCAGATTAGTTGAATGTGTATGCGGGTTGATAGTGTAAAGAACGATAAATACGGTAGGTTGAGTGAAAATTGTCAAAATCGTAAATTCAGCCTCAACATAGATGAGAATTCACTAGTGTAAAATCATCAAGAATTGGATATTCGAGATTATTTCAGATTGAGCTGGAGTTAAATTTGATAATTAGAAACTGGTAGAGCATAGTGGGGAATTTAAGTTTTAGATAATATATAATTAAGTGTATAAGTGTAAAGATGTATATTAATATTTTGGTTTTTAATAGTTCGTTAAAGAGTGAAGTGCCTTCGATTGTTGGAAAACTGAGACTGATTGGTGCGAATGAATTACTCTAATTGTCCCTTAATGTAGAAGTGCGTAAAGATCATTAGATCAATATCTTACGCTATTGTAAATAATGGGTAATTGAAAAATTTAAGAAAGTGTAAGCATAAATTTTTTAAGGTTTTATTAATGGACTTTTGCACTCAACTTTTTGACAGTTAATTATTTTAATAAGGGAAGCTTAATTACGCTTATAGGTGTGTTATAGTGATATTTGATTCCTCATTGCTAGGAATAAAAATTAAAAAACTGCGCGCACGCTAGTGCATACCCCAAAATTATTACTTTTGACTTATATGTCATTAAAATGTGAATGTTTTTTAATAAAATATTTCTAAAAGTTTAATAATGGATTAATTATATTGCAGACTAACCAATTGAAACTTAAATAATATAAATTTGAATTATGGACTCTGGGTGATGAGTATTAAACTTTATTCGGGTAGTGATTTGAGTTAGTAGGAAGGTACGTGAGCTGATGACTTTAAGAATTAATAGGAAAGAAGTGGTGAGGGTGCTCAATTGTCAGTATATATGCTATTATACTCGCTAATGATTTTGGTTTTCGATTAGTTAACATCATTATGCTCTTCTAACTTTAACGGCAAGATAGCCTACGGGGGAGCTAGCTCGCTACGCTATACTAATTACTTACATTCTTACCTCACACTGGCGTCCCACTCCCACGTCTGAAACAATTGTAATGTGGGGAGTTTTGCTGCTACCTAAATTGATAATATGTTGCACTGAACAAATAACTAATTTTGAGTGAGAAGCGCTTTCTATATACTCCTTTGTGTGTAACTTACCATGCTTTTTGGAGTAATTAGTTACACGTGTGAAATAATTAATAAATTATATTACTATTTTAACAAATATTAAATTTATATTTTCAATTTTTATACAAGATTTATATTAAATCCTAAGATATCTTCTTAAATATTTACAAATATTTTTAAGTATAAATTTAGGAATAAATTATAATTTAGTGCTATATATTACATATCAATTTTTAATTTCTTTAGATAAATTTCATTAGAGGTATAAAATAACACACCACACAAAAATATAAATTGTATATATTTAGGTATGTTTATTATAATTTTTGACCTTATTCTAATTGATATTATTAATATCACTAAAGCGTACTCGTCAAAAATATAATGGACAAAGACTTCCAAAAATCTTTATTAGTGGGTATAATGTAGGCTTCGTTTGTGTAGATAGTGTGAACGGGACAAATGCGTGCTTATTTTCTTTCAGTCAATCCCATAATTAACACGCGGTCACACGGCGAGACTACCAGAGACCGCACGGTGTGTGGCTATCATGTTGCCTACGGGCCCCGTGAGTGTAGAGGCCACGGCAGGCAGAGACTCTCGGGCTGGCCAGTACTTGGGGCTCCGCCGAGTAAATATAGGATCACCAATATCAGGATTACATCTACCAACGATAAACTACACCTGGGAAGAGAGTGGGTGGTACGCATTAAGCGTAGTATTAAAAATCTTAAGCGAGGAAATTATTCCACCGTACGAAGCGAACTTCAATAAACATGGTGAGAGGATACGCAATGTGGCGTCAATGTCAAGAGATCAGTACCGTGCAGCATGACAAACACTCCACGCCGAAGAGACATGGCGTCCCGGGTCACTTGCGTCGACGGTTCGTATGTGAGGCGCGACACAACGATTTCACGGGTGGTGCAACTGTACCAGGAAACCCTGATAATGATCGCTGGCTAGAGACAAGGCTATTCCCAAGGGGCTCGGAGGCGTAACCACTCGTGGAAAAAAATAACCAGGTTTTTGGGATTCAATACGTCTGCTTTGTTTGGCCATTAGCTTAATTGAGTTGCTCACACACATTATATTTCGTGCCATTCGCACCATCTAGCAATACAGCATGAGCGGGGGAAATTTGCTACACTAAACCGGACAAAACCAAAAGAAGGCTTTTGAGTGACAATACAGAGTCGTCGACCTCTGATTGGCTTGTGACGTGAAATTTTAACTCAATAAATTCACCACCGTGCTCGATTGAGCGCAAACTCCTAAATTCAAAGTTCTCAAACCGCACAACCACGGGGTACACATCGAAGAGGCGACGACTGGCATGTTACCCGATAGTACTAACATATCCTAATTGGACTCGGTACGACGATTAGGTGAACAAAATAAATAAAAGTGCTTCTATTATATAATTAATTATTATGAGTACGAGGTTTCGAGTGATAGTGTACTCTGTACGCCTCAAGAGACAGGTCAGTGCTCAGAGTAATATATATACGACGTTACCGTGGAGAGAGATTCTAGCTATTACTCTTAAATGTTAATGTGCTTCTGAACAGGCTAACCGTAGTCCTTGAGAATTTTAGTGTCTGTGCTTTTCTGTGTGTGTGACACAGTGATTGCATCTCATGTGTCAGACATCACTGCGTGCCTTACGGCAGTTTGCACATTACTTCGTTAATTCGGTATTCAGCTCTATTACTTATAATAGCCTGTTTATAAAGCCATATCACAATAGATCAAATTCCTACGTAACTCAAATTAAATGTGTTCATAATTTGTTTGCCTATAATTTGCCCTCACTATTCATCGATTGTTAACTGATTTACTATCCGATATTATATGTTCAATAGACAATTGCAAAGACCCATCACATAAGGTAAAACCTCAATGATGTCGGATACGAACTACCTTTCAAGACAGGTGATAATCATATATTACGTTCTTTTAATTGGAATACATTGGCCAAGTCATATATAGTCCGGACATATTACAATCAACCAATATCGAACATTTGTGGATTATCACTATATTGAATACAACTATCTGATCCGACATATACTTAGTACTATAACCCCCCTTAACTAGCTCCTAGACTTCCAATTTAGTATACAACCCCTATGGGAGCCTTTGAACAAAGTAACAGGCAAACATAATATCGCACCGACGAATTTATTATATGAAGTGTATTTGAACAAATCACTTGTCCAATATAAAGTTGAAACAATTTCGCATCACTCACCATCAGGGATTGATAATTTGCTATCAGAATTCAGGACGGGTTTGCTCAAGTTCAAGTCATCCTTGCAATGAGAGACGGGGGTTGCTTTTCCTAATTGAGAGCAGTTACCATCAATTCGGATCACACCTCGCTGGGGCTCAAGCTGACGCTCCGTAAATATCGGTACCAACATTTTATGTGTTTGAGCGCCGAAATTACACGATACAGTTATAGAAAATCAAATCATTTCATAATCTAATTTACAGGAGAAGACAAATTTATACCTTTTTAGAGCCTAACACTATTCAGATTTCCAAGATATTTTACAATTTAATTACTTACTAAATCCAAACGATAATCGAGTATTTCTGACTAACGGATTAAGTTTAGAAATCCACCCATGTTATTATTGTTCAAATTGTATCCAATAAAGATTTCATTTTCAAAGGTTCAATTCAACCTTCCTTACTAAACCCTTTACCAATGTCGTCACCAACTTACCTTTTTCAAATAATAGTCCCAAAAAAGGTACAAGTAATAAATTTTTTTGCCCTTACTTTTCTTTCATCCAGATCTACTGCTAAACCAAATCAAAGTTCTCAAATATCTAAAAATTAATCAATATTAACATTTTACTTATACTCGCGACTTCTGTTTCCTTCTCCTTTGCAGGAAATTCACAAGAATAATGTTTTATGCGAATTATTATAAACAATCCACTAACTTAAATACTTTTATTATAGCTTCTAACAGACAAAGATATGTATACCTTTTACCAACTTCTAACAGACAAAGACATGTTTCCCTTAATAGAACTTCTAACAGATATAGCATGAAACCCATACACTAATAGAATACTTCTTAATTTTGATTTATAAATAATGCCTATAATATTTCAGCAGAAGTTAGTGTTTTGAAAAGGAATTCTTTATTTTAGGATTTAAGTGAAAAAGGAATTCTTAATTTATCGCATCTGAAAGAGAACCGTGATTTAGGTCGAAAGCTAATTCTTCTAATTTTTATAAATTTATTAAATTTATTGTTAAGAGAAAATTATTTTTTGTTGTTTCTTCTTAACTTTTAGTTTAAGAATAAAATCTCCGTTTTACAATGAACTCTATATACTCAAACTATAAGCTCATATTATTCTTCAAATTCATCTAATGGCACTTCTTTAATTTCTCTATTTGTTAAATATATATACATAACAGTTAAAATTAAATTACTAGTATATAATATTTTGAGCTACTGCATTACAATATTAATCCACCTAAACATTGAATGCACTATATATCTGATTCTATTTCCTCATTTAATTTAATGTATTGATTATTTATGTTTATTATATTAAATATTATTAATAATTAATATATACAAATACATATATCATATATTTATAAGCATTATTAAATATATATATAGATTTATATATATATTATTATCTATACTCAATTAAGTGTGCCCTTATCCATACTGATATAATTCCCCTATTAATGAGCTTGTTTTATATGAGTATAAGTTACCTTACATGTAGATGGATTTTACTCTACTATCACACCCTCTCTAAATAATGTTAATTTTTACCACACCACCACATAATATAACAATATTATATTTAATTAATTAATGATATAAATTAATATAAATAATAAATTAATATAATAAAATTATATATTAATAATAATACATATATTAATAATATTAAATCTATAATATATATATATAACTTAAATTAATTATATTAAAGTTATAATAATTTAATAATATATTATAATATAATCTAATATATATATAATTAATTAATATATTAAAATATAATAATATTAATAATAATACTAATATAAATTATAATAATAAAAATTCATGATATAAATAATAATATAATGTTAATAATATATTATTATTATAATTAAATTTATATTTATAATAATAATATATTTAATAAATAATTAATATTAAGTATTATTCGGCCTAATGGCATTAAGTACTAGGTTAAAATACACTTACTAGTAAATAATAATAGTTACAAGAATAATTATATATAAATTATAACTTAAATTATAAAATAAGTGAATAAATGCGTATTGATAAAAGTAGCATATGGAATTCATAAATATAAAAAATAATATTTAATTAAGTAAATGTCAAACATTAATTAAATAAATCCTTATTTATATAATTATAAAAAATAGCGACTTCAAATATATGTTTAATATCAAGAAATTTTTAAATTATAGAACTTTATCAAATAAATTCTATTACTAATCCGTTACAAACTCATACTCTAGCGTGTACATAAATATTACTCAATGTCACTCACAATTTACAATTATCATTTTATTATAATTATAATTATAATAATAATGAATAATTAATAATATAATAATATATTAATAATTAATATAATAATAATTAATATAATCATATAATATAATCATATATATATAATAATAATAATAATTATAATAATTGTAATAATAATAATAATATAAATATAAATAATAATATATATAAATAATAATACATAATAATATAATATAATAATACTACTATAATATAGATAATAATTAATTAATAATGTATAATAATTAAAGCATAATGATTTTTAATTACACAGCTGACATATTCCCATTTGCGTAGTAACTATGAGTTTTTTAATAACTCAAAACTGTTTTACAAGAATAAATATAATAATAATAATCTAATAATATAATATAATAATATATAATAATATTAATAATAATTAATGAATAATAATATAATAATAATATAATAATAATAATAATAATTACTAATAATAATAATAATAATAATATATAATAATAATATAATAATTAATTAATAGATAATAATAATTATAATATAAATATACATATATACATAATAATATATATAATAATAATAATAATATTTCATAATAATTAATAATAATATATTTAATAATAATAATATAATATATATACTAATATAATAATTAATAATATATAATAATAAAAGAGAAAAAGAAAATAAGAGAAGAATTATAATAATTAATAATAACAATAATAATAATAATAATAATTAATATAATAATAATAATAATAATAATTTAATAATAATAATAATATAATCATAAATAATAATATAGATAATATATAATAATATAATAATTAATTATATAATATAATAAATTATAATAATTAATAGTAATAATTTCATAATATAATAATAATATAATAATAATAATAATATATTCATAATATTAATAATATAATAATAATAATATAATATAATAAATAATAATAAATTATAATATATATGAGACCTTGTTTTACTAGTTAGCTTTTTCCTTAAAAGTTGAAATTTTTGTGGTTATACCCACTATTATTTTTGCTTATCGTTTAAAAACTTGAAATAACACCTGGTCAGTAACTCACTAATGTATTCCACATGTCTCAATATTGGTTCTAAATAATAAGTAATAATAATAATAATTAATAATAATAAATAATAATAATAACTAATATTTAATAATAATAATAATAATACATACTATAATAATATAATAATAATAATAATACTAATAATAATAATATAACCAATAATACTATAAAAATAATATTATGATAATAATATTAATAATGATAATAATAATAATAATAATAATAATATAATAATAATAATAATAATAATAATAATTTATAATAATATAATAATATATAATATGATACATATAATATAATAATACTTACTAATAAGTACACTACAATTCACAATAATATTACCCAATCAACAATTACATTATCCATTAAGTCAGTCCATAATAAATAATAATAATAATATAATAATAAAATATAAAGTTATAATACTAAAATATAATTAATATAATAATATAATAATAATAATACATAATAATAATAATAATAATATAATATTATGAATTTGTATTACCTAATAAATAATAATCATAATTATATATATAATAATAATATAATAATAATATATAATATAATAAATTAATAATAATAATAATAATATAATATATAATAATATATAATAATAATAATTAATTAATTATCATAATAATAAAATAATAATATATATATAATAATATAATAATTTAATTGAATAATATACATAATAATATATATTGAATAATCATAATTAATAATAACTAATAATTGAATAATACATAATAATATAATAATAATATAATATAATATTAATAATAATAATAGTACCTTTATCAATAAAGTTTATTCATTTACTTGTAAAAATTGGCGAGATACTCATTTTTTAATTTATGGTATTCCATTAACGTTTTAAGCACTTATAGATAGTGCTTGTATAGATTTTTACCTAATCCCATAATAAAGGGGCGTTGGATTGGACATATTCGTGTAGTGACAATTATTCCAGTTTTTGATTATTTGTAATTTAGTTAACCCCATAATTACACAGGCCCTTTATTATGTATGATTCTTATGCCTGCCTTTTTAAGATGACCCACACTTTAACCGATCTACGAACCTGAACAAGATTTTAAGTTTTTTTAATTGAAGTGTTGTATGTTAGAAGTTTAGCAAAAAGCGGATCCGTTAAAGTTTTTGTTAGGATAAAGCCGGCACTATTTTGAAAACTAAATGAAGTCTCTCTCCAATTCATTTAATATTTTTTACGCACTGTATTTGCTCAACGATAACTCATATCATGGGGTCATTGATCCAAGCATTCATGCTTCTTATTTCTAAAGACTTATATTCACTATACTGAACTAATCAAGTCGGAAGCATATTGTATTGAACATGGAACGATATATAATATTTCCCATTTTTTTTCAGGTAGTATTAATATAAATGGGTTGAATTATATTATTTGACTAGTACTTTTCCAGCCTTACATTATTAATGTTATGGGAGATAGGGCTATTCAGTGACACCCTACCGTGCTTATGAAAAATATATGTTACTTCTACTTTTTAATAAATTATTGTGAACTATCGCAATTTTATACTGGTGTGTTTAACAGTGACATAATGAATTTTTAAACTTAAAGGCCTTCATAACCTAATTATAACAAAAACCATTTTCATTGAAAAAAAAAACAACAACCCTTAGAACCAACCGTCGCCTAACATACCTAAAAAGCGACACTTTTTGACTTGATTGAATATATGTTTTCTATTATTCATATCCATATGGTCACCCAGCCTATTTTCTTCACCATAACGAATCCTCCATCCATCTTAATTACAAATACTATATTCATGGACATTTTCTATCGCTCTAAACGCGCTTTCACAGAACAGTGAAAACTCAGTGACAAAAGAGACTGCATCAACTAACATAACCTATATAACAACAATAATATATATCTATACATAACTACCTATCATACTCAAAACAACAATCTCTCAACATCACATACTCACAACTACCATATATATACATACTAACGACAACTATAATACTAACATAAAACTAATACAATGAATAAAATATGCTGAAATAATAATTTAACATTAAACCGAAAACAATAACAATCATCATATTTATTTTAATTATATATAGCTATATAAAATAACTATATACATATGTCAAATAACTCTAAATATTAAGTGTTCTATACTAGTATATACCTTTTTCATATTTACCTCATATATATACCGTTAAATAACTAACAATTTATTAATTACCTAATATACCTATAGAGGTTAGAACAATTTAACTCCAAAATAGTATTTAACTCAAAATATCTCAATAACGATAATTAATTAAAATAATTAATAATATAATGTAATAATATATAAATAATATAAAATAATTATATATATAATTTATATAAATAAATAAATAATAATATAATTATCTATAATAATATAATAATGGTTTATGATCAAGAATGAATTTAAAAATTAAGAGATATGTTTAAAAGCTGGTTATATGGAAAGATCCATTCCTCATACTAGGGCAATTATTGACCTAAAAATGTTCGCTCCATATAATAAATATAAAATTTTTTATAACATTATGTTCTTTGCTATATATATATATTAACTATATATTTATATAAATACTTTTATAAATAATTTATATAAATTTATTCTATTATATATATATTTAATTATATATATGAAATTTAATATAAACAAATTCAAAAATAAAAATAAATTTAAAATGCCTATGTTAGCAGAACGTAAGATTTTTCTTAAGCAGATTTGACTCTTAATCCTAGTAGGAACTGTCCTTTAATATTTACAGTTATAATTCACTTCAATAATTTACGTCATCTAAGACTAATAAATTAATATAAAATATTGTATTATCATGATGCATACTTTAATGTTAAATTAATAATATTATCATATTAAAAAATTATGAAGTGTGATACGTAGGCTCTTATCTTTCTCGCACCCTAAAATCTACGGACAGTGTACATATATGCAAATGAGAGGGTAATCTCATCTCATCAGATGCAATAATTGTTGATTGGAGAATTAGTAACTTTCCTTACCAGGATGTATTGTTTTTCCTTTCTGAGAAAAATTGATCACAGATTGTAGTGGTTTGCTCTACTCATAGTGAACGCAACCCCACAAATTTAAAAAATTTATGGTTATTATTATTTAAACTAAGTGACAAATATTTTCACACACTCACACAACATCACAATGACAAGGACATCAAATATAACATATATTACATCCTGACCCGGGCCCCCAGCTTAAACTACCCAAATTAGCTATAATGGACAAGTAATTATGGAAGCATACAATAGATATATTATTTAATGTATTATATATAATTTTATAATAAATATTAAAGGGTATTATCTATTATATATATTATTATTATTATTAATATTAATTAGATAAAATATCATATTATGAGATTAAGCTGTGCAAAGTCTTGTCAGTCATACTTTATTATATATTATATTAATTATTAGTCATTATATTTAGTTAAACTTACGA
>JABUQX010037502.1:0-7500 GCA_015478945.1 Trachelipus rathkii | reverse complement strand
ACTTTCCAATGATTTTTACTTCCCAGTCTATGTAATAATATATATAGATATATTATATTTTATTACTTATATATTATATAATATATATATATATAAGTATATATATTCTTATTAAATTATAAAGATTTTAAGATTGACAAAAACATTTGAAATTTTTGTATATCAATTTTATAAAATATACATATTCCAATATATTGTATAATAAATATTTATAATATATATTATAACAAAATATATAAAATTAATAAAAAATAAATATAAATTTATATTTAAATATCTATAATCCTATATATAATTTTTACATAAATAATATATATATTATATAATTATATATAGTTAAATTAATATATTATATAAATATTATATATATATATTATATAAGTGCATGTACGTTGTTATGATAACTGTATAGAGTTTAATATAATTTTTTGAGAATTTAGAATAAGTTAACACAAGTCAGCGAACGGTAAGTTAAAGTTATGCATGCTAATCTAGGTAACCCTCCTAATATTTAAAATCAAATGCTCTTTAATTATGATGAAGAAACAGGACCTGATCAGCTAGTGTTGGAGAAGACAATTCTTATTGTTCAATATTTCTCTTCTTTGGCTCAAACATTTCTCTAATACATTGAAGGTTAGGGCAGTAGAAATATTTCATAGCTAATAGGGAAGATGCAATCAGATAAAGAGCTTTTCTTCTTTCCACCATAATCATCATTCGATTTTCGTTCCATAATTGGTGCTGAAAAATATTTAGTAGTTTTTATAGTATTTTCTAATTCAGTTTGAATAGTATTTTCTGCTTTTACGTTTCATTTTAATCTTTCTTTCTTCTTTGATATGTTCCACGTTTGATTGATCTGAATATGTCTCATTTTCTTTGAGATTTCTTCGTAGCATGTAAATCAAAGATCTTCCAGAATTGAAGTGTTTCTTCATATCTGCCGTTTCATTTTCAGATTCTTCTGTGAATCTGTGAGACATTTTGATTATCATTTTGGTCATCAGAATCTGAACTTATGTAATATTTGTCTTAGTTTAAATGTTTTACTTCTTTGAGCATCATTTTATTTTTTTAATCATAAATTTCGGGATTAGTGTGCTTGTGGACTTTAGAACGTTGCAAGACATAAGTGTTCTTCTCTTTGAATGGTATCAAACGTTCTAGCTAGCAGAATTTATAAGCTATCTTTTAGTTTTTACCATCTATCTTCCATTTTTTGCCTAAATATTTTTGCAATGCATTATCTACATGCTATAAATATAAGATATAATCTGATCAGCATCATCATCGCTGTTTCAGTTAGATTCTTCAAATGGTTGTAGGCATCTAATTAATCTCATAGATTCCAGTGATTTGCATTTAAGATATCTGATTGTTTGTCGAATTTGAAAGAATATTGTATTGCATTTTGCTCAGACTTTGCAGGCTTAAATGAAGAATCTATCTTGTTCCACATGCTGGATAGCTGTGTATGGCAGTTTTGAGATGTTTAATTAGTAACTTAAGTTTAGCAAGGTTGGTGACTACTAAAATGACCTACAATTTTCTGATCCTACATAAAGTTAAAATTAATTGATTTTTAAGAAAATATAGCATCATGTATAAAGCATCCTAAAGGAATGAAAAGACCATTGAAACTCTTCGACTATTGATTTGATAATGTTGGTGCATTACTGTTGGTACAACATGTAATTTTGGTTTTTTTAAATCCATCTCTAATAATTCTCACTTTTTTGACATGAATTTTCTGCTGAGTGGAACACTAAAACTACGATTTGTAAGTTCCACTCTTCCTTGAATCGTTATCATCCATACGCCTGATCTATATTGTTAAATAAAGCTTTCTATTGTTATATGAGCGAGTCCAAATTACTGATGCTTAATGATTATTGTTTGATTTCTTCAGTCTAAGTTTATTTGGTTCTTTCCTTTATAGTTATTGTTAGGATTCTCGTTGAAAGTACCTCTTGATAGAATTTTAGTATTGTAGACATCTAATTTTATTAATCTTTAGCGACAAGTCGTCTCAATCAAAGAAATGGCAGATTGTCCAGACAACATTTTCCCAATTTTTGAAAAATGAATTTCTGGCTTTTCGGTATGAAAATGTCCTCAAATCTTTGTTTTTATTATTTCAAACAGTGAGGCTGAGAAACTTTTTTACTAAGAGAATGATGAATTGGATGACATGGAATGCATCTGCTTACTGTGATATCATGTTCTTTATCTTCAAATTCTCTGAAGATTCAGATATTTCTTTTATCTTCTAATATGTGGGGTTATGTTCTTTTCAAGATGATCCAGTAAAGGTTTACTCCTAAATATTTGAACTTTTCTTTGGGTTTCCTTTTGATAGTAATGTATTCCCAGTAGCGCACAAGTAGTAACTCCTACTAGGTTTAGCCCTCTTCAAGTTGTAATTTCGCTAGTATTACGTACTAGTATCGTATGAGGGTATAGGTGAATAGTAATTTGATGTTTAGGCAATCTTCAATATATTTATTATATATATTATATATATTAATATAATTATATATAATTATAGTATTAATAATATATTATATAATATATATATTATATAATTATATAGAATAATAGTATATATAGTATATTATGTATATTATAATTAGAAAGTAATATAAACGGAATATTACTTCTCCGCCGAAGGCTCCGCCCTCCGCGGAAGTTAAATTCTCTTCTCGGCCCTCCGGTCTCCGGCTCCGGCCAAATACTTCCGGTGCAATCACTAAATTATTATATATATAATATATAATATATATTAATTATAATATATATATATTATAATATAAAGAATAAATATAAATAATATATATATTATATATTTATACAAAGTTCTTATACGCCCACACGGAACGGGAGCTCGGATAAAAAAAAATATTTTCTACAGTCTCACCTTTACACATAAATAGATGTTCTAGGTCGAAATGAATTTTTTTTTTTTTTTTTTTTTTTTTTTTTTTTTTTTTTTTACCTGTTCTCGGGGCAAATTATATCATAATTTATTTTATGTAAAGGCAATGTAGGGGGCTCGAGCCGACGGGAACACATGGGGGGACGGTTTCCATACCCGTAGGTGGAGGCGGAGGAACCGCCCGCACCCAATACTCAAAAGACGCGGGGGTTCTCGGAGACCCCCGAGGGGGGGAAATGTCTACCCGTAGTTCCCCAAGCGCGAGAGACCCACTCCTGCCATCTGTGCGTATAGCCCATTGGGTATTGCTTATTAATTTCTTACTAAAATGGCATTTTACTTTCAAAAACAGTGTTTACCTTTCGATGTAGCTATTTATTCTCCTGAAATATATTTTTTTCATTTGACCCATAAAACCTTTTATGTACATAGAGGCTACTGTGAAATTTTTTTACCAAGCTCCGTTCCGTGTGGGCGTTAAGTAACTTTCACCATTAATTATATATTATAATATATAGTAGTATTAATTTTCTAATATAATATATAATATATATATATTATATATAGATATACTATTAATTTAAGTATTATTATATATATATATATATATATATACGCTGTGTGAATGGTAAATTACTGGTACCTTTATATCTTCTTAGTAAATCACACTCTTGCTGCATTTTTGGCTTGTAAATTTGTGAGAATGTGTTCAGGAATATGTAGGTTTTTGCATACTTTTAATACACTGACCCTGAAATTATGTATATATTAGTATATTATATATATATATATATATATATTATAGTATGATGCTCATTTTAATATATATGATAATAAATATATATTATATATATATATATTATTATATATTATATATTATTAATATATATATAAATAGTATATTTAATATATATATAGGCCAGCAATGCCGAAGAGGCCAGGTCCTTGTACTAGAAAACTATAATCCTACAGGAAACATAAATAAATTTTTATTTTATCAAAGCAAACTCATGGATGAAAACTTAAAAATAATAAATGTTATTTTATTCTAATATTTATTATTATACACCTTAAAAAATTAAATAAATCTAGACCTGGAAATTTTTGTCGTTCTGGATTGACCTTGAAAACCGCATTAGTCTAGAGGAGCAAAAGTTGGCACCATTACTAATTCTTTTTTTACGCTTGGGGGAGAAAATATTTTTTCTTTCTATCCTTTTTAGGGGATTCGAGCCGACGGAGGAACAAAGGGGACGAAGTCCCCCGTCGTTCCCCGGTAGGCTCGAGAAACTCCGACTCTCTCCATCGTTCTTGTTAACCCGTGGGTAGATTGTCTTCATGAAAAAGAAAAACATTCAACATTTGGCAACTTTGCGCGATCCCTCCGACTACTACAGCTTCTTTCCTAATTCAAAAACTGTAATTTTCCAACAATATTTAATAATTTTAATTTTAAAAGCGCTTATTTCTTAAAATGTAATCAGCACTCTGTATGCGATTTAATGAACTTTATATGTTTGTGTCGTTTAGGCTGTTTTTTAATAAGTTTTTTAGTTACATGCCTGCCTCTTCGTTAAGAAACCATATATATTATATATATATATATAGTATATGTATTATTGATAATATTATTCATATATAGCTATATATATATCAATATATATATATTATAAGATATAGATATATATCGATAGTAACTACAATATAATATATATTAATATAATCATGATATTATAACTTATGTGTGTGTGTGTGTGTAAGTGTGTGTGTGTCGAAGTTTGTTTGATAGTAGCTAATTTTTTGTCAGATTAAAAACTGAAAAATTAAAATGATATGAGGAACAATGTGTTAATAAATTTATAATGAATAAAAAAATATAATAATAATAGATATCATTAAGGTGAAGAGTATTTGGGTAACTAATAATTAATAAATAATAATAATAATAATAATAATAATAATAAATATTATAATAATAATAATGAATAATAATAAGAATAAGTGAGATAATAAAACAAAATCGTGTCAAATGCCCAATTGCGGGGCTTTGCTGTGCTGTGAGGTGCGGGACCTGTACTGCGGCCCGGTGCAGTCGGCGACCAGCTTCGGGCACAGGAGAGCAAGCGGGAGGGTGCTCACTTAAGGGTGAAAAGCTTTAGTCGAAATAATAATAATAATAATAATAATAAGTAATAATAATAATAATAAATAATAATATAATATATAATATCATAATCAATAATAATAATATATAATATAATAATAATAATAATAGATAATAATAATATTAATAATATATTGTGATTCGGCCGTCATCGAGTGTGGATCGCAGTAAGTTGCCAGAAGGGAAATAAAATAGAAAAACATCAGAAGGGAGAATGGAGAAGAGTTAGGAAAATCAGTGAAGTTTTTTTTTTTTTTTGGAAAAAGAATTGTAAATATTGGAACGTCGAGTATCAATGTTCCATCGACAGAAACCTCTTCAAAAGCTAACCCCCTAACCACATCCGTATCCAGATATCCGGATTATTTTGAAGCATCAGAAAATGATGTAGTATAATAAGCATGTTATTTTATTTTTTCCAACATAAAGACCATAACTACGAACATACTTTATGCTGGACAACAATCTAGTTTACTTATTGTTGAGTGGAAAGTTTAATTAAAAACAAAAATTTTAAAAAAGAAGAAAGCTTCAAACTTTACAAGTTTCTGAGAAAGGGTGTAAGCACTGCGTTTGTTCTCGAGTCGCTCGAGTCATTGAGAAGAAAAATTTAAATTCACTTCGTGCTGAGTAGCGAGCGGGTGAAACCCCCTTCTAACTCATATTTTTCTTTCGTGAATGTTGTTGGATAAGCTTAAAACTTCCAACTACCACAACCACTCATGACAGCAATACTGGGACATGGTGATATGTATAATTAATGAACTTCCTTTTAATTTAGAATATCATTCCAACCTTGAATAATAATGAGATGAATTTATAAGGTCATTTATAAAATAATAAAATAATTAATAAAATAATAATAATAATAATAATAATAATAATAATAATAATAATAATAATAATAATAGCAAAGGCTACTGCAGAAGCAACAGCAGAAGATAAAACAGGTGCTAATGACAAAGAAAATTACTTAAAACTAATAAATCTCATCATCCCTTATGATCTGTCAAAATAGATCCTACTCTTCATTTCCTCAGTTTCATATATATTGTTCGACATATGGTTAAATCTGTAATTAATTATCATTAATAGCTGAATTCATTCCCTTTTTTTAAGGGTAAAACCCATTTTATAATAACCATTTTTAGGTTCGGTCCCCATCTCATAAGGGAGACCTTACCATTCTGCATTCCTGCTGGGAATCGTCTATTGCCTTCCATCTTGCATCTACCTCTTCTCTTATGTACTCTGTGCATTTCTCCTCGACCATGCACTCTATGCTTTTCGACTAGGAACCCTCTCCTGGGGGCTCACAGATACCCTTCAGGGTTCTGAAACCATTATATTCAAGTTCTACGTCCCTATAAACAAATACTTTCATACTAATATTTATTATGAAACGAGTGTTTACTAACTCGGCACAGCACCCGTATATAGGTCTCATCTCTCTCTCTCTCTCTTTCTCTTATCTATCTCTCTCTTCTCTTCCTCTCTTCTCTCTCTCTCTCTAGTATATATATTATATATAATATTAATATATATCATATTTATTATATATATATTATATGATATAATATAGTATATTATATTATATGTATATTATTAATATATTATAATTATATATAGGAATATACTATATATATAATATATATTAATAGTGATTATTACTCGTGCACAGAAAGTTAACGCACACCATCTAGATAAATCATCACTCCACAGGACAGCAGGAAGCCGTTACCGCCATGACCCCCTCAACCCAGACAAGGACGACAGCAATCAGTGTACTATGTTCAGGGGCTGCACCAGACACCGTCAGGAGAATTCGCGTGCTGTTATGGGGCAGTCAACCGCAATAAATTTTAGGAAAACATAAGACCACGTAATAGACCTGGGAGAGGTGGGGATAGGTTATGTCGGGGGTATAATCGAGGTGGGGATCATTCATCAGTCGAAGCGACTCCGATATGAACATTGAGAGGATAGTGGGCGTCAATTGTCGAAGAGATTTCAGTGCGTGCAAATAACAGCATCTCCACGGCATACGGGAGCACGGGCTTACATGCACTGGTCGACGGTTCGGGTGTAGGGTCGCGCACACAAGCGATATTTCTGATTGGATTGGTGCCAACGTTTACACGAAGAAAACCCTGACACATGATTGCCGAGGAGGACACGGTAGGCCCAGGGCCACGACTCCCGTGAAGACCGAAGTTTACTACGTCGGCGTGGCATTTACGAGAGCGCCACTCATACGGCATCTGACATCCCTGGCAGATACAGTGGCTGGAGGAATAACGGCACAGAAGTGAGTGAGCAGGATATCATTGCGTCGACGCCTTGGCTTTAACTATATTATCGGCTCCGTTGGCGCAGTAGGTCCATCCGCACCCAACGG
>JABUQX010037501.1:30000-46473 GCA_015478945.1 Trachelipus rathkii | reverse complement strand
AGAGTGTGCTTTTTTGGGATGCATTAGAGTATTAGTAATGAAAATTTTAGATTTTATTTATAATATATTACCTTTTTATAAATATACAACACTCGTGTAACGGATTTGATTAAATTTCCATTCATAAAAGAGCTGTTTTTCGTGATACATTATTTTAGATTCTATTTTAGTATTGTTGGGTGACTGTGTACCTGCGACACGTGGCGCCCGGTAATCAGCTGCGGGGGCCCCATTATCGGGTTCGCAGATCCCCTCGTTATTGAGAAACTGTCTGCTTATTGTGATATCAGGTCATTGAACATAGGTACACACTTACAGCAGGGTGATAAAAGTGGCAGGTCTTGTTAAGGTTCGCAAACTTCATATAAATTTAGTAAATATGTTAAAAAAGAAAAATAGCATCTCTTTCCTGTGACTTATATTAAAATAACATATTAGTAAAAATGTCAAAAGTATAAATTGCTTCGGAGAGGTATATCTTAGGAATTACGCAGACAAAATCCTTGCTGGGGCTAAAAGAAAGCAGAGCAAAAATTCGAATAACAGTTTATCGGACCAGCAACACGATAAGAAAGAAAGGACAGAGACATCGATCATTTTATTTAATTAACTATGGGCACAAGCTGTATCTTTACTGATGCTCCATTATTTTCATCACTGTTGAATCTGTATGAATGAATACGAGATATCCGAAAGTCATGAAGAGGCTCCAGATAAGTCAGGAACTCTTGAGCTTCATGATAAGAAAAGAGGTGAGTAGTGAAGCATGTGCAGGTCCATCAACCACAGTTTCTGATAAAAGAGTTACTGAAACTCTAACAAAGAGAAGTTTGGTATCCATATTTTCTTCTGGTTATAGTTACAGACCTAATAGTCCTCAATCGACTGACAAAGGCTAAGAAACTAAGCATTACTGATTGCTCGTTTTTCTATAACTCATGAATGCATTATATATATATATATAGTAAATTATAGTATTTAGTTTATTAGTTTATATATATATATATATACCGGTATATATAGTATCAATCACATTTCAGATGTGTACTATTTGAGTATTTATACATACCTTGAATACATATTATTATTTATTTATATATTATAGATTATAAATAATATTACTTATTAAGAATTGAATAGGAAACCTAGGATCTAGGTATGGAGTGTATTTTGTATGGGTATTTCTCGTGAATTTCTCTAAGTTAGTATATTTATATTTTTAACTGGCATTGACAATATTTCATAGTGGTGTTGATAAGTTAAAGTATATGGTCACTATAATATATATATTTTCAGAACAGCAACCATTTGATAATGGAGTAACTGTGTGACAAGCGCTATTTTTTGAGTCAACACAAATCACTCACTCAGCTTAAAAGTGCTGTTAGGTAAAAATTTTAGAATTACTTAGCATAGATAGATTTGGTTGAAAGCGTGTTGTGCGAGTCTATGAATATCAAATCTTATACCTCATGATTTTAAGCTGACTAGTTGTGTATCTGGAAGAGAGATTATATGGAAGGTTTAAATAAATTATAAGAAGTGGCAGGATAGTGATAATCCTAAAATATTAGTTCACACTGACTTTACAGCATTACATTAAAGTTCCTAAGAAATTATTTTTATCCTTCGTTAGAACATGAGCATTAGTCTAAGATTTACAGTGGGTACCACCTCGCTCCTTGGAAAAGCTCATAGCCGCCTGTTGAGCCTGTGGTAATTATCAGTTATGAAAATAAAAAAAATAAAATAAAATACAAATATAAAAAAATTAAAAAAAAAAAAAAGAAAAATTAATTATTACACAATATTAATATTATTATTGATATTATTTGTATTCGAAATCTTAAGAAACGAACATGCACTATACTTTCACTATTATCACATATAGAACCTCTGAATAATTTTACTTATAGCTAAATAAGTAATATTTGTACCATGCCTAGACCCTATGTTTATGAAATATATCTTCATGTTTTTACAGTGAACATATATTTCAAATATGGCTCAGATTAAATTCTTAACGTTATTGTATAATATCGTATACATATCATACTTGATTTAAGACATATCTGGAAATAAGTCAATACATATTACTCTAACACGTGTTTATTTTCAATCTAATATTCAGAAGAGAATCTTTTAAGAAAGTTGTAGTGAGATTTTTTTGTTATTATGAGAACTCAATAAAATCCGACGACACTGGTGAGGTAGTTGTAGTTTGGTTTGGTCCAACACCAGGGAGATGAAATGGGAGATTGACTCATAAGAAAAATTCTATTAGATTTATGGGCTACCAGTTCGCACTTGGTACTCAGCCCTATATTATTTTGGAGTTGTCGCCTCTATATAAAAATTTACTCATTATTTATATATAAAGCCGCTTGGCAAGATTGGAAATCATAGAGGTACAGTCTAAGTAATTTTAAAAATATATTTCCTATTAATATTTATATTAAATCAAAGTGGGAGAGAGAAGTTTTAACCTTTTTATCTTACACGGAAGTTAATTTAGTAATTTTAATAACGAAATCTAGTTATTATTCTTCTACATGAAAAAATTTATTTAAAGATTACATTTATATTAGGTAGTGGTGAACACTGAACAGGCAGACCTTGGAGAAACTATACCGGATTAGAAGTATTTAATTAGTATTCGACGTGAGTTGGCAGAGTAACTCACTTGTTTAGGTGTCAAAGCAATCGTATGTTGCAACAGTTTGGTTGTTTCAATGACTTGCACGAGTGACATTAGTCGAGGGGTTTTTATTATAGTACTGATTCGTGAAAATCGAATTTAAAGGAATCTGGAAGACCGACTTCCGAGGTGTCTCGAGCTAGCTTTAGAAACTCAGGGAGTTTTAATGCCTCCTAAAAAGAGGGGGGCGGAGCTACCCAAATAGGTTTTTTTTTTTGTATCCTATAGAGGAGTAGGTTATAACTGAGGGAGGATATTTTTCGAACTGATTTACTCAATTCGGATTTATCGTGATTCGATAATTAGCCTTGCATAAATCGATGCTTAAGATCGTCTTTCATCGTAGCTTCTGGTTTGGCATTAGCACTGAAAATGAAACTACTGTTCGATGAGGGAAGGAATAATTACTATTATAAGAAACTAATGATTATTAATACGCTGTAGTATTTGCGCTACTAATTTATTCGCAGTTGACGTTGGTCAACCGGGTTCTTTAACGATGTATTAACGGTAGAGCGAGTAATGCTAGACGGTCTGATCATTTTGGAATTATTAAGTCTATGTATGGTTAAGTCGTGCGAAACAGCGCGTAAAGTTTTCTAGAGTCGTGAGGATTAATATAGTGAGGGGGTCGCTCCCTGAGGTCGATACGTATGCGCTTACGCCCTTGTGGTGCTAAGTATCAGGCAAATAGTTGGGAAAGAGTGCTGAATAATTTGAGGTCAGTAACAGACCAAGAACGTTCTGTCTGACCTAGAAAAGAATTCATCGACCGGAGAGGTTGTGGTTTGTGCTGTTGTCTGTTTGTTGTTTGTTGTTTGGAAAAGTTTTATTTATCTTTATTATTATTTTTATTATATTATTATAATCGTTGTGAAAAGTTTAGGTTCGGGAAACCTAAATTTTGGAGCGAAATTCTACTTATCTACATTTTCCCCTATTGTCGCGTCTCTCCTGTCAGTGGGGAAGTGCGGCCTGGGTTTTCCTCAAAAATAAATTGATCGTAAGGAAGAATGATAACTGGTGACAGAGTGGGTTGGAGGAGTTCGGAGTCGGAGACGAGGTTACGGAGTTGGATTCGGTCTCGGAGTCCAGGGACCCCCCGAATCGTGGGTCCCCTAAGTGAGAAAAAAGAAGAAGAAAAATGCAAGTGCTATGATGTAGTATATTAACAGAGGAAGAGAATTTGAATGAAGAAAGAATGAATGAGAAGGTATAGAGAGGATTAGAGTGAATTTGATTGGGGGAAGGAAGAGAATGATGAATAGGAGGGGTCTGAGGAAGGATTCATAGAGGGTCCGGTACGTTAGTCACCGGTGTATGAGCCGGGTGCTGCGTGTGCTAGTTAATAAACAGTCCGTTATAACCAAATCATGTTGGTGTCCTTTATGATATAGGTTTATATTAGGTCTGTAGACTTTCGAAAAATGATTGGTTGCAGACACGCATCAAAGAAAATAAATAAATAATAATAAATGAGAATTATATAGAATAAATATATAGTATTTTTGATTTTTTTTTTTCTTATAACTTTAACAATAGTTACGTTTTTTACAGTACCCTAAAAGGCAGTAAATGTCACTAAATCTCACACTGCATCTTCAACTCCTTCCTGACGTCTCGGTTTCTTGGGGCCTTATTTGTATGAGGGCTTATTTATTGATGAAGGGTCTAAATGTTTTTCGTACTAAAAGTTTGTATAGAGGTTACGTTTTTACATAATCCCTAGAGCAGTATAATCACCTAGAAGGGGAAGGACCTCTAATCCTATCGTTCACCTCCCTCCTGACTATCCTGTGATCTATTGGATCTATTGGATTTTATTTGATTCAAGTCACATTTCGAGTATCATTTTGGTATAACCCATAGCATAAAAAAAATAAGTTCTTTATACCCTGATCATCCGAACGATATGCCTAACGTATACATAGTTTTGCACATTATTGAAAAATTTACTTAGCACGCATTTCTGTTATACTAGAAATAGTTATAATTTTTCAAGAGACAAACGTAACACACCTTAAGCACGATATACTCTAAAGTAACAAAGTTCCACACTAATCAGCAGTAAAGTTATTAATCTATAGCATATCAAAGACGTACACTAGTTCACTTTGTGGTTTTTTTTGCTTTCTAACCAGTATCACTCGATATTTTTAATAGGACATAGTAACATTTGTATACCAAAAAGTTTCACTCTACAAGCTATGTTGGTAATTAGCGATGATGAGCGATCTTCGAGAGGTGAATTATCTTTGCCAAGTAACAGTTTGTTAATGATTTTCTCATTAATCAAGATTACTTCTAGCTAATCTGCTTAGTAAAAATAATGTATCAGCGACAAACCTGACACACTTAAACGAATGAATAAGCAGTCAACATAACAAAGTTCCTCTACTTAACAACAGTAAGTAACTAAGATTACCATCAATACCGGTAACCTAGTCACACTTTTCTTTTCTTCAAGCATAGCGCGACTGTCATTTAACTAACAGGAAGTGTGACTCAGATTTTAGTAGACATCACAGCAACACGACTACCAACACACACCACAGAACACATCACACACACACATTTATTTTGAGGTTCTCATGTCAAGAAACATACGAAAGTGTTACGTTGATTAAACAGAAAGGAGTCTATTAAATGTTTTTTATAAAAACAAAAAGTTTTTAAAGAAAATAAAAATAAAAATAAGAAAATTGGATATAATAATTAAAATACATAAAATTAAATATATTAAGATATATAGTAATATTGAAAATATAAAGTTAAAAAAATATAAAAATAAAAAATTAAAAAAAAAAAAAAAATTTTTAAACACGAACTAAGCTGAAAAGTATAATACTCTGTCCAAAAAATAAAGTAGAAAATAAATTTATTAATAGAAAAAAAAAATAGTTATAAATTATATGATTGGGAACGAAAATAACAAAATAAATAAATAACTAAGTAAAAAAATAAAAATAAAAAAAATATAAGTTTTAGAAAAGATAAATTAAAAATATAAATAAAATTAAACAATAAAGATATAAAATATAAACATAGAAGTATAAGAATAAAGATAAAAATATAAAAAATAGTAATATTCAATTATATTGCTTCAACTTAGAAAAAAATTATAGTTAGTTAATCGCGTTTATAAAAATAGAATATTGAGATTGAAAATATAATATGTTAGTCTTCACATTTAGAAAAACGGTTTATTTTTGGCAAGATGCAATCAATTGACGATAATGTACTGTTAGAACAGGAGATGCGAGTTTATGTAACAGTAGTGTATTTATGAACCTAAGATAAATGACACATTCTCAACACTATATACACACAAGCTCTATACACACACACAACATACATCACATACAGCACAGCACAGGACTGCACTGCACTGCTACACGACATAAACGACACAACACACAAATTTTTTTTGTTTTCACACTAGGATATATGGCTGGATCGAGGGCAATTAAGGTTTTCACATGAATAAGCTTAACATAGGCAATCACCTGAACTAAAAAGTCATTTCCTTTTCTTTAATATACATATTTTGTACAATTTAAATAGTAACATTAAAAGAATTTACCCAGACCTGTGTAAAGTAATATACTGATCTCTTATTGATATATACTGCATATTAACATAAGTTTCAGAGTTAAATAAAGAGTACTTTGTAGCATCATCTGTAACTAAAGAAATAAATTACAGCGACTAACCGTACACATTTTTCTACTTTAACATGAAATAGTAGCAAGTCTAACATGTAACAAAGTCTCACTTAACAATCAGTAAGTGACTAACTTTACATCCAAAAGCGTAACCGTATCGAGGACTTGTTTTTGTTTCAAGCATAGTCGTCTAACAATCAACTAAGAGCATAAATAATATGCACGAGCACGCACAGCACACACAACACACACACACACACACACACACCATTACACACACGACAGCAGCACACCTAGCACAACACAACAAAACTGTAAATTTTGTACGTTATATCAACATGATAAAGTTATTAAATCTTTTTGATAAATGTAATAGAAAAGTTTTCAAGAAATACAATTTATTTGATTACTCAAAAGAAAAATATAAAAAAAAAAAAAAAAATCATAAACACATAAGCTATAATGTAAAAAAACTATATTGGGAGAGAAGCAGTAGAATTTAAAAAAAGTGTGTGTGTGTGTGTGTTGTTGCTGGTGTATTTTGACTTCTTTTCTTGTTTCATTACATTCTTATTGTTCACATAACTGATTCTGATGTCAACATGTACATGGATCGTCAATTGCCTATTGCATTCTTGCAAAGATCAAACCCGTGTTTTTTCTAAATGTTGAAAGAGATTTACTATTTCATGATTTTCATTTCTTTTATTATGAACGTTTAACTAATATATGTGGATTTTTTTTTGCTGTTCGATATAATAGATTTCAAAAGATCTGATTTTTTTGAAGATGTGTTATTGCTCATTTTTAAATTTAAACTGCTTAATTGGCTTTTAATTTTATTTTTTTATTTAAATTTATTCATTGTAACTGAAAATTTTTTATTTATCTATTTTTTATTGGGCATTCTTAATTTGTAGAACTTTGATTTTATTTTTTTTATTTTTTATTAAATGTGTTTTTCTAAAACTTTATTTTTTGTAAAGTTTTATTTTGCATTGTTTTGAACAGCTGTTAATGTTTGTTTTTTTTTTTTTACCTGTTTTTAAATTTTTTATTATTTAATTTTTTAATTGTATTGTCCATAATTTCCATTAATTATTTTAATTTTTTTTTATTTAATTTTAATTTATTGTTGAGGTTTGTGATATGGTTTATTTGGGTGTATTTTACTTTATACTTGTGTTTACTTTTTATTTTTTTTTATTTTGTTGTTTTTGTTTAATTTTTATTTTTCTTGTTCTATTTTATTTTTTTAATTTTGTTTCTTTTAAAACTTTCTTTGTCCATTTACTAAAACTATTTAAATTTTACTTTTTCATGTTTAATGTATGAAAGTTTTTGTTGTTGTTGGCTGTTGTGTTGGTTGTTTATGTTGTTGTTGTTTGTGTTATGTGTTGTGTGTTGTGATGTGTGTGTGGTCGTGTTGTGTGTAGTTTGGGTGGTGGCGTGTGTGTGCATTTATTTTATTGCAGTTTTGCGTATGTTAGACATAGCTCTTTGTAAAAAAAAAGAGTGTGACTAGGTTGACGTTTGTGTATTGTAATCGTTTGAGTACTTTACTGTTCTGTTTAAGTGAGTGAACTTATGTTGAATGTGACTGCTTAATTCTGTTAATATTCGGGTGTGGAGGTGTGTCGCTTGTACGATTTTTTTCTCCTTAGTGTCAGATTTGATGTCATAAGAGTATGAGTTTTAGATAGGTGAGAAAATGGTACGTGTAGGAGTATATCAATGAGGTTCAGTATGATTAATTTATGACTCAGGTTTTTTGGGTAAAAACATTTTTTATAGTTCTAATGTTCTGTAGGTTTGTAATTTTGTAAATAGTTACTCATATAGGTTGGCTGGAACAAGGAGGTGTAGTTAGTTCTAGTTTGTTGATGCGTTTGTTAGGCTTTGTATATTAATGTGAAAACTTGTGTTACGTTAGAATATATCCTATGTTTTGTTGTGGAGTGTGTGTCTTTTGATTGGTGGTGTGGTATATTCGTGTGTGTGTATGGTGTGTGGTGTATTGTGTATTGTGGTGTTGTTGTTAGTTTGGTGTTTATGTGTGAAGTGTGTCATTTATCTTAGTTCGAGTTCGCCTATTGGTCACCTATAACTTTGATCCTGTTCTATAGAGCAGGTTACTATTGATCGTCGAGTCATTGCATCTGTCAAAGAATAAACCGTTTTTTGCTAAATGTGATATGTTGACTAAGCATTTTAATTAGTTTTCAAATCTCATTTTCGTTTAATAAACGTTTTGAATTTCCATTATTACATTTATGTTTTTTTTTTCTAAGCTTGATGGTTTCCATCATTAATGTTACTATTTTGTTTCGTACTTGAGTTTAAATAAAGAGATGTATATTTGGCTTCATCGGGGTTTTCGGTAATTTTTCATTATTAATTTTGATTTTGTTTGAGTTTTATTTTTAAAGTTTATTTGCTACTAGTTTTTATTTTTATTTTTTTTTTTTTTTTATTCGTTATTGTTTTCAATTTTTTTTTTTTTTTTGTTTTATTTTATAATTTATTACGTATGACTTATTGTGGCAAGAAGTAAATCACATTCTTTGTGTGATAATTTTTTTTTTTTGTTAATTGGTTTTTTTAATTTTATTAATTTTCTTTTAATTTTTTAATTTTCAAACTTATTTTAAATTTCTGATGTTATATTTTTTTTATTTAATTTTTAATTTTTATTTTTATTTTTATTTCTTTAATAACTTTTTGTTTTAACTTTAAAACATTTTATATACTCTTTCATGTTGAGTAACGGTAAAGATATACATGAGTACGAAAGGGGTGTGTGGTGTGTGGTTGGGGTGTCGGTGTTGTTGTGTGTGTGTGTTGTTGTTTGCGTTGTTTGTATTCAATTTATTTCAGGGCTGAAGTATATATATATTTGAAATATGATATTAATAACGAAGGGTTGACTAAGTGTTTCCTGCTGGTTGATGTATATGTTTAGTTATCTGTGTACTGTTTAAGTGAGTGAACTTTTGTTTTAATATGTGACTGTCTTAGGGTTCATGTTTGTTGTCAAGATGGTTGTACAGTGTCGCTGGTAGCATTGAAATGTTTTCTGTAGTGCAATGAGGCGTAAGTAACTATTATTTAATGTGAAAACTTGTCTATCGTCTTATGACGGCTGCATGTTTTATTATATTGAAGCAGTATTATAATAATTAAGTAACATTTTTGTTTTTTGGTATAAGTTGTTAAAAGTGGTTAGCTCATTTTTATTTTATAAAGAACTTTATAGTAGTGTTTTTTGGTGTAGGTATGTTTACTGTGTTTTTAAGATAAATTAGGATAATTTATTAAAACGTTAATGATTACTCTCAATAAAAAACATTTTGCTGTAATGTTGAACTGTGTTAACTGTGTATCATTTTGAATTTTCGCGCTTTTAAATAAGTTGCTAAGCCATGCAAGGTTTTCAGTCGTTAATGGTCTGTCTTCGTGGAATGTTGCTCTTAGTGAGAATCTTATGTAGGTTAATGTGAAAGACTTCGTTGTTGACGTTGATTAGTGCTGATTAATTCCCGCGTTGTATATTTCAGTTTTATTTAGGGATAGAATTTTGTTTTTACGGTTGAGTTTGTAACACCATTCATATACTTGAAGAATTGAATCTTCGAAATGTGGAATCACATAGGTATCAATTCATGCAATTGTCGTAATATACATGTTAATGTTTTGGTTGATGGAGGTCGGAGGTTTGTTGTGTGATTAGTGTTTGGATTTGTATGCATTATCGTGGGCGTTACGGGGTAGGTTTGTTTCCGGATACGATTTCATACTGCATGATTTCCAAATTTGAGTTTAGTGAAAAAAATTCTGAAATTTCGCGAGAAAATGCATTTTTTAATAATGGCTTATAGAGGTTGTCAGGAGGGAGGGTGGTAGTATAGTGTGAAGAGTTTTTTAATGATTTTATCTTTAGTTAGGGTATGTAAAAACGTAATTTTTTGTAATTAATATAAGCAAAAAATAGAATGAAAATTATTATTAAATTATTTACTTTATTTATTTACTTTATTCTTTATGATAAATAATCTGATTTTCCGAATCTACAGACACATAATAGCTATATAAAGACACGAACTCTTGCTGTTATTTCGACTGTTTATTAACTAGCAAGCTCGCCCGGCTCCTACACGTGACACTTATCCTTTACTCTGAATCCTGTCCTCAGACGGTGCTCTTTCATCATTTCCTGTGCTTCCTGTCCTCATATTCCTCTTCCTGCCTTTCTTCCCCTCCTCAAAATTCTCCTTTTCTTCTCTCTCTTCCTCTGTTTAGCATTCCATTTTCAATTCTTCTCTTTTTCAAACTGTTGACCTCCCCTCCGTGGTCCCTGATAGCGTCCGAGAGCGCGGAGAGCGCACTCTCACTCCGTCTCTCAGAGTCGAGCTGGTCCTCCACCGTGAGCCGAAGTTTCATTCTTCTCGATCTCAATTTAATTTGTAGAGTGGTCAGCATCTCTCCCTCTTAGGGGAGACGCAGAAGGGATATTGTAGTAGATCGAAGTTCTCATAAATTTTAGGTCCCATTTTCGTGAACCTAGTAAATTTCACGATATAATAATAATAATATTAGTCATAGGAAATAATTAATAAAGAAATTATAATAACAAAGCAAACAACTATCAAACTAAGACTACACAACACTAGGACTTCTTCGGTCTGTTGTCTGTTGTTTCAGTTACTTAGACCTTCGGTCTGTCTGAACCTCAAAGTTCCTTCTCCCTCACGATTTTAGATCACTAATTTAAGCCTCCAGTATATCTGGGCTATTAGCGCCCAATCATCCGCTATTTCGACTCTCTCTGGTGTGCTGTATCTCCCCTCTTAGATACAATTCCTATTTCGACTTTGATAATTTTTATTATCTTTCTTTTTTCTGTTTGGGGGGGGGGGGGGGGGTGGTCGGAGCTGGTGTAGAGGAGCGAGGGGGCGCGGGCGGGAGGTGGACATACTTATATTTCCAAGTTTGCAACCTATAGCTCATTTTCTTCCATTATCGAAAAGGGTGTCCAACGGGTCTAAACTGCGGCAATACTAAAGCGATTTATTCGAAGCTGTGTAATTATTTGGTGAATTATGTTCTTTCTGCGTTCATTTCAGTGCTAAATGCTTTACCAGAAGCCGTAAAGAGATAAAGATCGATTTAGGGGTAAACGATCACGATAAAATCGATTGGAACCTCATCAAAAATGATCCACCGATCATTTAAAACTTCTAGGAACACAAAAAAAAAAAAAAACCTTTGGGGGGCGCTCGCCCCCCTTTTGGAGGTAAAATCCTTGAGTTCAGGCTCAGACCTCGGAAGCGTCGGTCTCCAACCTTTAAATTCGGCTCAACGGTACCTTAAAAACCCTAGCTTGCAGGTCAAGTTGAAAAACAATGTGTACAAATGTTGCTTTGCAACATGTTCAACCTCCGGTTGCAACTTTAGGAAGCCATTTCTGCGTGCTATTTTATCCACTCCTTACTACCTACATTCAGTTTGTCTTTGCCCTAAGATTGAGTATTTTTTTCATGTTATCTAATGTAAGGAAGAGATAACGATATAACTGGAAATCTTGATAAAATGCTAACTAGCACTAGCTACATAATTGAAACAAAATAATTATTCAAGTGAGATTTTATGGCATATAAGTATTTTCTTTAAAAAAATATCTCTCACATGTTGAAATAATTAGCACAAAAAAAAAAAAAAAAAAAAAAAAAAAAAAAAAAGTAAAAAAAAACAGTCTGTTTTTTAGTTCGTGGTTTTAGTCTCGTGTAAAATAGAATTAAAATCGCAAAATGAACACAAAAATAAAAAAAAGCCAGCTGCAAAGTGGTTTTTTTTTTTGTTTTTTTTTTTTAACTTTAGCATTAACTTTAGCATTAATCTTGATAATGGTTTTAAAAAAATTACTTCAATCTGCATAATAATACTATAATATTTGTCCATGACCTTCGTCAGTTTCATTTTTATTCAGATTTTCAACAGATTATAATCCTTTTAACATATTGATAATAGAATCGAGAATTGAAAAAAAATAATCAAATTAATTACAAAAGTACAAATGACTGGTTAGTTTAAAGTTTATTGACTACAAGATAAAACTAGATTCATAAATTTTAAAAATTACTAAACAACTTTTAGTTTATAAAAAATAAAAATGTCTTCCACTTTTTGTAATAACAATTACTAACTAAAGTTATATTTTGAAGTCCTTATGTATAAAAAGTTACATATTATGTTAAAGTAAAAACTAATTGGCACTAGTGGATTGGACTTAACTCAGTAAATGAATCGCCATTTGTCTTTTTTATTTCACATAAGTAAATCTATCGTGCTGTTTAAACGCTGCTTTACAAATTTGATATGGTTCCCCAATTAATAATAATTAATCGAGCCACGCCCTACCCGATATCACAAGAAAATTATCCATATATATTATATATATAATATTATATATATCATATATTAATATAAATATATATATATATATTATATAATATATTATTATATATATTAATAAATATATATATATAAAAATATATATATTATATATATATTAATATATAAGTATATTATATATATATTTTTATATGATATATATATATATATATATATATATATTAGAATATAATATATATATATATATATATATATATATTATATAATATATATATATATATATATATATACTATATATATATAACGTCGGGAGGGGTGAATTGGGACACTTTAAGTAAAATTTGTCTCCCTCCTTTTCCCTAATACACTTTTTGGATTTTTTTTCTTCTGAAAATCATGGGCCTATATTAGGTCATAAGCACAGACAAATAGAATAATAATGTAATCCAATATAAAAGCTTAAAGTAAAAGCTTTAAATGAAGCTTCATTCGAACTTCTGCTGAGTGAATAGGGACAACCATATGGGGGTGAAATTTGGGAAATAGGGACGATCTCCTTGGAATTCATATTTGTGTAACAAATTAAATTTTATTTTATAACTTAATATAGATAATTGCTTATTATATTAAAATTAGCCATAAATATTAAAAATGCCAATAATGATACATAAAATAAGAATTAAAATGTGGTGTCCCTATTGAGTCATTGACCCCATTCGAGGGGTGAATAGGAAGACTTCTTGGAATTCATATTTGGCGTATAAATTAATTTTCTAAATTTTCCTATCACAGATTGGGTTTATATTAAAATTAGCTATAGGTAACTAAAAATGTCAATTAATAAATAATATACATCTTGTTTGCATCAAGTATTTGAAAAATAATAGAAGGTGATTTAACCGACTTATGGTACTGTTGAACACACCAAGATTTACTTTATCAGTTTAAAGCTGAACATACCTGAACCTGTAAAACCTGGAAAAAATAAATTAGAAGCCATCCACTTTTCATTTGATAACAAGTTAACTGAAAACTTCACATTTTTTCAAAAGTTGAATTTCTATTTAAGAAAATTTCCTGTTTCGCTAAATACATATAAATTTTTCTAAATATAAACATTATCACTTATAGATTATCTTAATTCTAGAGAGTTTTAATAAAACTTGTGAAGTTGCTACCATATGACTTTGAATGAGCAAAAAAAAAATTATTATTTACTTTTTTCTTTTATATTAGTCCCATTCACTTGCACATTTGAACTGTGCATGGTCCTCTGCCCGACTCCTTCTTCCTCCTCTCTCACTCTCTCTCTCTCTTCATCTCTCTCTCTCTTCTATATCATATATATTAATATATGATATATATAATATATATATATATAATATTATATATATTATATATATATATATAATATATATATATATAATATATATATAAATATATAAATTAACAGTAAATACTGAATTTTTATAAATAAAGTACTATATACATATAATGTATTCTTTTCAAAATCTCCAGCAATTTTACCTTCGGTTTTAACAAAAAACTAGATCTGGTGGTTGGTGGACAGCTCCTTGGGGAGGTATCCAGTGCAAGCCGGCCAGTTTCTAGGTAACAATTACTTAACAATTTGTTGCTAACTTACTACTTTCTACTCACAGAAATATGAATGGGACAATTAAAAGATTATATATATATCATTTAAAAATATATACTTAATTACTACTTTGCTTATGAATAGTTTCTGTTTGTCATTACTTATCAATAACCCTTAAACGTGCAATATCAGTTTACCTGTAACAAGTTACCAATGGAAATGACATCCATTCAGCAGTGGGAATTGGCAATGTCTGTTCACCAGAATTATATTTTTAATTTTAAATTTATACCTATTTTTAATTTATTGGGCCAGATAATACTGAAAATGACATTCAATGTAACAAATTTCGATTAATTGAGTCAATTTAATTTTTTTTGCTCAAATATAGAATTTTTAAAAACCAAAACGGCCCGACAAAAAAACACAAAAAAGCTCCCAAACCCCCCAAAAAAGCCCACTGGGTTGTTTTTTTTATCCAACCCCGGTTTTTCAACCCTGCCTTCCAGCCTTACGTGTGAAAAAGGTTGATAGATTGGCCAATCCAGTAACGTTTTCAAGCAAAGAGCAATTGTTGGTGATCTCCCTGAAACCAACATCTCAGAATACGAGCAAAGCACTGCTGTTTACAGCATGTGAAGTGTTGGTAATAAACCGACCAAATTCAGGCGAACTTGTCTTCGTGATACGACACAGCAAGCATATAGGTGACGTTAAGATGGTACCTTATCCAAATCTAAAAAAAATTGTTCAGTCGTGACCTGTTGTACCTCCCTTGCCCGTCATCATCATTTGAGCAATTTTGAAGAACTTGTTTCATTAATTAACATATATGCATCAAAGTGCAACTTCTGTCCAGACTGGTGCTTTACAGATTTAAAGAAACCTGGACGAACCTAGACAAGAACGTTTACATAACTGGTAGCAAGTTTCCTGAACAATTGCACCATCATGCTACATTTCTTCAAACCAACATTTCCACGCAAAATAAATTGAGATGATTCATCTAGAATCATTAGAGTTATCGATGATATTCGTTCCGAAAACGGATCATTTTTACTAACTTAAGAGCTGGTAAGGATTGTTAGGTGTTAGGCACTGCTATTTCATCTGAATTAGGAACACTTTTTATAGCACTATCCGAAGTTTGAGCATTATCTCCATAGGGAGAAGAAACTCTTCACTATAGATAATGGTTTTTCTCATCTTGGAACAACATTGGACACTGACGGTTTCTGTAAATAATAAGCCTTTAAGGGGGCCTATCTGGATTGCTTTTCTCGCTTAAGGTAGATAATCAGGCATAGATCAGAATCAGTAAGATCAGGTGCAAAAAAATTTCCAGCCCATCACTTGGTAATTAGTTCCGAAACTGTGGCTCTTAATCCTATTTGATGAAATGCTTCCGCACAGTAAGACAAATATGGCTCAAATTATGCTGAACGCAGACAAAGTGAAGAAGAGGTATTTTGCAGAACCGGGTTATTTGAAGCGTTATGTCCCGGGTACTTGCAATGGACTTTTTATACCGGGAGAATCAGACGGCTTCGAGTTTTCATCTGTTTTTATAGAAGGATTAAGATATTCTGGAGTGACTTTACCATTTTCTTTTGAATTAGACTCTAATTCATCACCACTGCTTTGATATGTTAAAACTTGATTTTGAAAACCATCATGTATGCTACTATTATTATTTGTTTGATCTTTTACGTCCGACAAACGGCGCTTCTTGGGTAACGGTTCTAAGTCCTGCCTGTTAAAAGGTACCATATCAAAATCTCTACAGCAAGACTGAGTATTTTTCCTAATCACAAAAAACTGCTCATTGAATCCTCTCTTTAGGAAAAAATAATGTTCACTATTCGTTCGTTCACACTTTGTTTTGATTCTATAGAAATTATTGCTGATAAATACATACCGTTTCTCGTTAGAAGTTGTATGTGGTTATTTAAAAAAAAAAAAAAAAAACTTAAAATTTTTCATGTTTATTTATGAATTTTTCAAATTAACCTTTGGGAAATGATTAATAATGGGTTGAAAAGAATTCTTGGAGTTGCATGATGTGTCAATATAAATTTCTCTAAGAAGAAAAAAGAAAATGG
>JABUQX010037501.1:17500-25000 GCA_015478945.1 Trachelipus rathkii | reverse complement strand
AGAGAGAGAGAGAGAGAGAGAGAGAGAGAGAAGAGAGGAGAGAGAGAAAGAAAGAGAAAAGAGAGAGGAGAGAGTGAGGAAGAGAGAGAGAGAGAGAGAGAGAGAGAGAGAGAGAGAGAGAGAGAGAGAGAAAAGAGACACATCTGCAAAAAAAATGAAAATTGAGGCAAAACGTAAATCTCAAACTCTAGAAGAATACTATCAAAAAATTAAGCCATAGAACAAGGATATTTCAAGATAAAAATTACTCGATTATCGAGCAGCAGAGATGATTATTAGGCAGGATCTTCCCTTTAGCTGTGTTGAAGGCATTGGCTTTATTCGATTCGTAAATCTTGTAAACTCACAATATAAAGTTCAACAGCGCCATTATTATAAGAACATAGGGTATATAACAAGATTCACCCCTCAGTCCCGAAAGAAGTTCAAAGTATTGTTGCTCAATTTCAAAATTTTGTTGCCCAACTGAAAGGAAATAAATTAACATTTATTACCGATACCTGGCCAGTTACATCTTCCGAGGTGTCTCTCTTATCTCACACTTGCAGTGGTATTAATGATAAATTTGAAAAAAATAAACTTACTTGAAAACTTATTTGAAAAAATAAACTTACTTCATGGGGCTCAGCACCCCCTACATGGGACGTAGTGGCGTGAAACCTTCGTTCATGCATGCTGACACTACCAGCTGTTGGGGTAGCAAGTGTGAAGGGGATATATCAACTGAAACTCTCCTAAATTGAGGGGGAAATAAAAAAGGGGTGAGGTTTAATGACCTCATCATGCTTTTGACCAAGTTACAGCAGTTATATATATATATAATATATATATATATATATATATATATATATATATATATATATAATATATATATATATATATATATATATATATATATATATATATATATATATATATATATATATATATATATATATATATATATATATATATAGCTATTTTATTACTGTCATCATTCGTCAGCAAATTCTATTTTAAAAAAGATATATAAATCTACCGCATATCTCTGGTGTAGTGGTTAGAGCGTTTGGGAGTCATTCATGATACCCAAGAATCGATACTCCGTTTGAAGTTTATATTTTTTCAATTATTTCACAACTAAAGGTTGTAGAAAATGATTTAAACGCTAATCTGGAGTAACTGACGGTGAGGAATCGATTGGAATCATCAGAAATGATCTCCCGACCATTTGCCGGGCCACGCCTCTGAGTTCATGTTTAAAACCACCGAAGAAGTCTACCAGATTTCGAACACGAACCGTCTCAAAACCACCGAAGAAGTCTACCAGATTTCGAACACGAACCGTCTCTTTGGAAACGCGTCGTCACCCTTGGAGACGTGCCATCTTCATTGAGTTACAAGAGCCAAGCTCCTCCGGAGTTGGGGCCTTGACCAAGTCAGCTGCTGGCATAACTTGGTAAGATGCGGTCGATCGGGCCCTCGAAACGCGTCACTCATATCGGTTGCCCTCGAACTCAGCCTTGGAGACACTTCCTCTGGTTGACGTACAGCTCTGTCACTGGATAAAGAACCAAACTCCTCCGGAGTTGTTGCAGCTCCCTAGTCAATTGCTAACTTGACTTGGTCAAATGAGGACGACCGTGCCCTGTGGATAAAAGCGCAAAAAATGCTAAAAAGTACCAAAAATGATAAAAAGTGCAAGATTTAGCTGACTAGGTTGCTGATTTACCGACAAATCTGACACTTGTCAGTTATAACCTTCACTACTTATATACTAATATATATATATATATATATATATATATTATATATATAATTATATATAATATATATATAATAAATATATATAAATATATTATTATATAAATTATATAAATAATATATAATATATATATATATTTTTTTTTTACAGATTAACCACCACTCACGGGCTGGGCCTTTTCATGGAGGGGGCGGGAAATAAAATACCGGAAAGCCCACCCAAGCCAAGCCTAACGCAAATCTCTCAGGTGGGCGCAGACGTGGGTTTTAAAGAGAGGAAGATTAAATAGAGTTGGAAAAACAAAAGATGGCAAGGAGTTCCACAGAAGAAAGTGGCTGGAAAGAAGGAGGCACCACAACGAACGAGTTTGGGATTTTCAATGCTCACGCAAAATGCATGCGAGAGCATGGCAACCCTTGTATTGCGAGGGCGACGCAATGGAGGTGGAATGCGAGTGGCCAACTCCTCTGAGCATTTACCGTTGTAGTACCTATAGAAAAGAAGATAGTGCGCCAACGTCACTTTGCAGATATAGAGGGTCAAGAGAGTTTTAAAAGTAGAGGACAGTTAATTAGTCTCTTAGCTTTGGACTCAACTCTGTCCAATAGAAGGGTGGAGCCGTTGAGGCCCCCCCAGCATGTGAGAACAATATCCATAACAACGGCGGATAAGGCCCTTATAAACTGGTAGCTGTCTTGCAGAGAAAAAAATTCCGGCAACCTGAACAGAACTCCCAGTTTTCTTGAGAGGGCACCTTAGCAACCGTTGTGATATTAGATGGGGTTTCCAAGATAATTTTTTTTTATGTTCAGGCCAAGGATGTTTATTTGTCAACAGGTTGAGACGTTAGAACCGTCGAAAAAAGCATAGGAAAGTTAGGGAGGTGTTTTTGAGGGGAGATTGGTAAAGTAGTTGAGTTTTCAAAGAGTTTTTGAATTTCCAAGGTTGTTGGCGGCCCCCACCGGGAAATCCCTCAGGTCGCAAGAATAATAGAATTCAGAAAGCTGATAGACGAGAGGCAACTCTAGATGCAAAGAGGGGAGCAGATTTGAAATGAGGTGAAGGAATGGAGAGTTGAGTTCATCGGCATAAGAGTGAACAGAAGTTAGAAGTTACAGCTGAGGAGATCGTTGATGAAAGTAAGAATAAAGTTGGAGATTAAAAACAGAACCTTGAGGAACACCACATCATTAACAGGAAAGGAGGAAGAAGTCGCTCCATCAACGGAGTGCATTTGATATGGAGCGATCAGAGGGAAAACTTGACAAGAGTAAAGCAAAGAGAAGGAGGGAAACCCAAAGGAAGGGAGCTTAGAGGGTAGCGACGCATGCCATACTCGCATCAAAGCCTGATTTGATATATCGAGTGCCACCACCCAAGACTCCCATAGTTCCTAAGGGCAGAAGACCATAAATCAGTAAGATGGATAGTATGTCACCAGTTGCCCTCGACGTTCGAAAAGCCATACTGATGATCTGAAAAGAGGGGAATGAGATCAGCATGGATCCAGGAAATGAGAGTTTAAGAAGAGTTTCAAAGATTCTTAGATAGAATACAAGTGAGAGCTATAGGACGATAGTTAGAAGGATCGAACGGCTGCCTTTTCGGGATTGGTTGAACATATGCTCGTTTCAGTTCTCAAGAAAAATATTAGTATTAAGGCATAGAGAGTAGAGTTGAACGAGGACAGGGGCCAGCTCGGAAGCACATTCCTTAGAACACGGGGAGGAATGCCAATCCGGGCCACTAGCCTTCCGACACTCATAGATCTTAGAATCCCATGCACCCGATCATGCGTAATCACGAGAAGAGCTAGGAACCTGAGAGGAGAAGAAGCAGTAGGAGGGATGCCGGAATCGTCCAGGAGGAATTAGTATGAAAAAGGAGGCCAAAGAGATTAGCCTTTTCAGTTAGGAGAGTTAGCTACAGAACGTCAGAGCGAATAAGTGGAGGAAAGGCAGATTTGCCAAAAGTGTAGAGATGTTTTTGGCAGAGGCCAGAAATTTTTATCAGTAGGAGAAGCCAAGTAGGTTGTCGCACTTTCTTTTAGTGAAAGCGCGCTAGCCTGTCTTAATAATAGCCTGCAACGATTCCGGCAGAATTGGAAATTAGTAAAGAGTGATAGGAGACGAGAGTTTCCATGCCCGATACGCAATGTCTCTCTCCTGAATGGAGCGAGAACATTCCCCATCGAACTATGGATTTTGTGGAGAAAAAGATTTAGTTGAAGATGGAATGAACCCCGCTCATACCCTCAACGATTACGGCCCCTACCTTCAGCGGTGACGAAGCGTCCTCCGAGTCAAAGCAAGATTCACTCCAAGCATAGTTAGCAAAGAAACGACGCAATGGCCCCCAATTAGCCCGATTAAGTGCCAGAAAGTACGACGTTTGGGGCATGGTGGAGCTGCTGGAGAAAAGTTTTAAAATTAAGGAGCTACAAGATTGTGGTCAGAGTTACCGATAGGAGGGAAAATGGTGTATTATATCGAGAAGGAAAAAGTGGTGAAACATAAATCCAGCGTGTTCAAGCATTGGTTAGGGCACGATCTGCGTATGTGTGTAGGTTCTTGAATTAACTGTTCCAGATCGTTTGGAATACTGAATGTTTTGTTCCTCCCCTCCGCATCATGTTGAGAAGGAGCCCAACACTCAGTGTGGATTGAACGTTGAAATCACCTAAATTTAGATGATCTCAGCATTTTGGATGGGAAGAAGTAACAGTCTCATGAGAAGTAGTAAGGTAATCATATTCAAAAAGTAGGTGAAAATCTGTTCCGTTAGGGGAGCAGTAGCAGAAACACAAGATAATGGTAGTAGTAGGGAGAAAGATTTTAAGCCACAAAACATCGAAATTAGGAGATTCAAGATTCTCAAGACGTGTTACAGGAGTGTTAGAATACAAGGGGTATTATATATATATATATATATATATACTATATATATATATTATATATTATATATATATAATATATATATATATATATATATATATATATATAGGTGGGCATCGTTACTCAAAAAAGAAGTTCCGTTATCGTTACTCCGTTACTCGAAAAAAGTAGTTCCGTTATCGTTATTCCGTTTCTTTGAAAGGAAAAGTAACGAAGTGCCGTTACTCCGTTACTTTTAGCTTTTGATTACGAAATTAATTACGATATCTTAGGTAAATTATTGGTTTGTGTATATTAAATTTTCAACATTATCATCATTATTATTAAAAAACATACCCTTATGTAAGACCCTAGCTCACTTACGACTTAGTCCATTTACATCCACCAACAATTTAATTGCACCAGCCACCTTCCTGCCATTCAAAACTTTCCTACTACACTCTGATCATCCGTTTTCTTTTCATCCAACATAAATCCTAAATATTTAAACTCAGACACTTGTTCCAATTCTTCACCATCTAGCATTACTTCACACCGAAGACTGTCCTCATTCACAGCCATAACCTTACTCTTATCTTCGTTTACTTTTAAACCTCTACTTTTACACACCCTGCCAAATCTCTTTACCAATACTCTCAAACTCTCTTCAGATTCGCCACACAAAACCAAATCATCCGCATATAATAAGTAGGGCACCCTTTACTCTCTTCCATTCTCCATCATTCTAACACCATCCCCTGCCACCCCACCTCTAATTCTTTCAAAACCCCATCCACATACAAATTGAATAACCAAGGAGACATACATCCCTGCCTCACTCCGCTATTAATATTAAACCAATCACTTTCAACTCCATTTATTTTTACACACGCTTCACTATCGTCATACATACTTTTGATACCATTCAGAAGCTTGCCACCAATACCATATATCACTAACACCTGCCATAGAGCTTCCCTATTAATCCTATCACACGCCTGTTGCAAATCCATAAAACCTAAACGCAATTTATTCTTCTTCTCCCTCGTTTCCTCAATCATTTGTTTCAATGTAAAGATTTGATCCACACATCCTCTACCACTTTTAAACTCAATTTGTTCTTCACAATCAGTGATTCAATCACCTCGATGCACTCTTTCGACCAAAATACCGCATATATCCTCCCTACAACACTCAATAAACTAATTCCCCTATAATTCCTATAGGTACCCTTATCGCCCTTACCTTTATATAAGGGTACTATTTAGGGACCGACCGGGGCGGGAATTTTGCCGGGGCCGGGGCCGGGGCCGGGGCCGGGGCCGGGGCTGGGGTTAGCTAAAATTAGAAATGCAAGTCAAAAACACTGAAAGTCTTAAAATTAGGATGTGAAAATTAAATATAATTTCAATTAATTAATAATTTAAATTATAAAAAAGGAATACATTTAATTAATTCAATTAAATAAATATTTTCGAAAGAAATTTTTAGAAAATAATTGATTTTCTAGAAGAATAAGTTGTATAAATATATATATATATATTATATTATATATATATATATATATATATTATATATATATATATTATATTATATTATTATATATATATATATATATATTATATATATAATATATATATTATATATATATATATATATATATTATATATATATATATATTTAGAGAACCTGAACTTTGATCTGAAATATTACTTTAGGAGGAAGCCTTGGATTCTTTTTTAGTATTATGCTTTACTGTCACTTCATTTTATTACTAAAGTACACAAATTAAAAAAAACATTGCTAAAGACACTTTTTTTTAATGAAAATAAATTTTTAAAAGGAAAGCTAATTTTCGTCGACACGCGAGTCCTCTTCAGGCTAAGGGCTGGATCTTTCTGATCTTTCATCAGTTTCAAGTGTGTTTCAGTTGGTCTGCTATTTTATTCATGGTGTTGTTGAAATAATTTTTGATGTTTTCAGATATTCAGTTTGTATAAAATCTATTAACTTCACCGGATGCTTATTGTAGTTCTTACTATTATAAATGCAAAAAGATTCCATGATTTTGCGATGGTTCGTGTGATTGATATTTCTGATCGTCTTTATATTGTTGATAATTGATAGAGTGGCCTGTGATACGCCTATGAATTTGTTAAAGCTGAATTTATGCTGTCCTTGTCCAGGTCATCTCTGTATTTTGATTTTTTCTTCTTTGCAAATCTATTGGTTTCACCATATATGTTTTATTGCAAGTATTGCGGGGGATGTGATATATACAGCTTTGGAGGTGAGAGATTTTCTTTTCGTTTTGGGGGGTTGAGAATGTTTTTTAAAGTGATGTTATTTTGATGGACATGAGGAATATTTTTGTAATATTTGTTTCAACTTGAATATAATGGTTAATTGTAGATATTGGTTTAAAAGGAGGTGTTGCTTATTTTTCGGGGGAAAGGTGCTATAGTACCTCTTTTTTGCTTTGTTAAAGCTTTTGTGATGAAAAACTCAGGTTAGTAAGTGATTTTAAAGTATTGTGGATGTATTAGTTTCTTGTGCTAGAAGAGGGGAGAGCATATACGAAAGGCACGGAGATATAGAGATGACAGAACAGCTAATTTTGTGTTTGGGAATGATTAGATAGCCAATTTATATAGTTTGGTGCGAATGTTGGTTTTCTATATATATAGTAAATTGCAAGTAATTGTTATTCCATGTGATTAAAGTATCGAGGAAGGGGATAGAGTTGTTGGAAGGCATTCTATCGTATACTGAACTGAGGGATGATCGAGTTAATATAGTTTAGGACATCATTTAGGGTTGGTGTTGTGAGCGAGGGAGACAAAAATGTCATCTACATATACTAATCCATAAACTATTGGTTTA
>JABUQX010037501.1:0-12500 GCA_015478945.1 Trachelipus rathkii | reverse complement strand
ATTATTATTATTATTATTATTATTATTATTATTATTATTATTATTATTATTATTATTATTATTATTATTATTATTATTATTATTATTATTATTATTATCATTTATTATATATTATTATTTATTATTTTATTATTATTATTTATTATACGTCGGAAGATTCGATTCTCGAAGAGAATCGAATCTGAGTCGAAAAACGATCCCTGTAAGGGATCGTTTTTTTACGCACTCCGACTTTGCCTTCCACCGTGGTTGCTTCTTCGCATCCGGTTCTGAGTCCAATATAATATCTACATGGGTTATAGATTATCGTATGCGGGTTTTTAAAATTTGGACGGGGTGTTAATGGGGAGGTAACCTTCGTCGTAGACGAGGTTACGCCGTGGGTCCCCAAAGGGGGACCCCACCCCCCCTTAAAAAATCGAAGTGTTCGTAATTGGTTGAAATTTGGTGAAAGGATTCAGAGTTGAATTTCTAGAAAGACTTGGTATGGGAATCTGAGGAGTTGGCTCCGGCACCGGTGCTGGAGCCACTGCGGTGCCGAGTTAATAAACATTCGTATAACAACAATGTTGGTGTCCTTATATGGGTTATCGAGGTCGTAGATCTCGAATATGATGGTTATAAGTCCGTATAGGGTGTCTAGGACCCCCCATTAGGGGGTCCCGACTGAAAAAAAAAGAGCACAGAGTGCAAAACAGAGGTCGAAGGAGGAATGAAGAAGGATGAAAGATGAATAAAAGAAAGGAAAGAATGGAGAAGGAATCTGACTCAGAGGAGTAGAAGGTGACAGATGCACCGGTGCTGGAGCCGATGCGGTGCTTAGGTAATAAATATTCGTATAACAACAATGTTGGTGTCTTTATATAGGTTATTGGGTCTGTAGATTTCGAAAATAATGGTTTCAGAACCATCAAGATAAAATAAAAATAAAAAATAAATAAATAAATAATAAATAAATAAATAAATAAATAAAATTTCTTATTCTTTTTTTGTTTATAACTTACAAATTTACGTTTTTACATACCCTAAAGCAGTAAATCACTAAATCAAACCACTATCCAACCTTCCTCCTGACCATCTGTGATCTAATTGATCTATTTATTTGATTAAGGTTCAAATTTTTACTAAATTGTAACGTTTTACATACCCTAAAGCAAGTAAAATCACTAAATCAAACCACTATCCAACCTCCCTCCTGACCATCTGTGATCTATTGATCTATTGATTAAGGTCAAATTTTTACTAAAATTGTAACGTTTTACATACCCTAAAGCAGTAAATCACTAAATCAAACCACTATCCAACCTCCCTCCTGACCATCTGTGATCTATTGATCTATTGATTAAGGTCAAATTTTTACTAAAATTGTAACGTTTTACATACCCTAAAGCAGTAAATCACTAAATCAAACCACTATCCAACCTCCTCCTGACCATCTGTGATCTATTGGTCTATTGATTAAGGTCAACTTTTTACTAAAATTGTACGTTTTACATACCCTAAATCAATAAATCACTAAATTAAACCACTATCCAACCCCCTCCTGACCATCTGTGATCTATCGATCTATTGATTAAGGTCAAATTTTTACTAAATTGTAACGTTTTACATACCCTAAATCAGTAAATCAGTTAAATCAAACACCATACAGCCAGCATCCGGCCCACCTCCTGTCCATCCTTGACATCTATTGATCTATTGATCTATTGATCTATTGATTCAAGGTATCATTTCGAGTATCATTTTTGGAATAAAACATAACATTTAAAATCAAGTTTCTTTTTTATACAAAACATCAATCAATAATGTGACCGTACAAAGTTCACTAATAAAGCTTACTTTAGTATCATCTGAACTAATTGGAATATAACCCACAACGACAAAACTTAGCCACCACACCTTAAACATGAATAAACTGGTAACGCTAACAAAGTTCCACACTTAAACACAGATAACAGTAACTTAACATAGCATACAAAAACGTTACTTATTCACACTTTGTCAAGCATATCTCTAACATAACGATGTTAATTTACATAAACATGGTAATATTTAACTAAATTTATCACAACATTGTTTAATTATCATACAGAGCAGCGAAAGTATGCAACGTAACAAAGTTTCCACATTATAAAGCTAACATATCGTTACATGAAACTAAGAAAATAATGTACAAACGACAAACCTATCACACCTAAAACACAAAAATAAACTGTTAACATTAACAAAGTTCCACACTTACAACAGTAAAGTAACTAACTAGCATACAAAAACAACGTAACTATTCACACTTTGTCAAGCATTACTCTAAACATAACGATGTTAATTTTACACTAAATGGGAATATTTAACTAAAATTTATCAAACATTGGTATATCATTACAGTAGCAGCTGTAAAAGTATGTAACGTAACAAAGTATTCCACATTAATAATAGCTAAATATCGTTACATTGAATCTAAGAAAATAATTGTTACCAAAGACAAACCTATCACACCTTAAACACGAAATAAACTGTTAACATTAACAAAGTCCACACTTAACACCAGTAAATTAAAATAAACTAACATAGCACAACAAAAAAACGTAACTTATTCACCTTTTTTCAAGTATATCTCTAACATAACGATGTTAATTACCTACATGGTAATCATTTAACTAAAATTTATCACACCATTGGTTAATTATCTACAGAGCAGCGAAAGTATGCTAACGTAACAAAGTTTCCACATCAATAAAGCTAACATATCGTTACATGAACTAAGAAATAATTCACAAAGACAAACCTAACACAACTTACACACAAATAAACTGTTAACATTAACAAAGTTCAACACTTAACACCAGTAAAACAACTAACATGGTATGCAAAAACGTAACCTATTTAAAGCTAACATAGCATATCTCTAACATATTAACGTTGATCCTTACACTGACACAGTAACATTTAACTAAAATTTATCACAACATTAGTTAATTATACTGATCAACGAAAGTAGTAGGGGAGTCATTCCGTTAAAAAATGACCGCGACCTTTTTTGACCTTTTCTGACCGCGACCTTTTTTTGAGCTCGAATTTTTACCTGACCTTGACCTTTTTGGGCCTTGACCTTTTGGGCCTTGACCTTTTCGGGACCAACCCTTTGATTTTCCATGGGTCATTTTTGGCCAACCCTAATTTTTTGTCCTTTTAGGGAAGTCAGATTTTTTGAGAACCCTAATTTTTTGAGAACCCTAATTTTTTGAGAACCCTAATTTTTTGAGAACCCTAATTTTTTGAGAACCCTAATTTTTTGGCAACCCTAATTTTTTGGCAACCTTAATTTTTTCGGCAACCCTAATTTTTGGCAACCCTTTCGAAGAAAGGGTGCGCCAAACGGTTGCGTCAGCAACCGTTTACGTATTACCCCCCCTATTTTACGCCCCCTAATTTTTTTCGACCGTGGGCAATTTTTGCCCACGGTAATTTTTGGCTAACCTTTAGGGGCTTAGCCGTTTTTGATGTCGTTACCTTGTTTTTGCACCTGATATTCGACAACCCTTTGGTCTTCCATGGAGTCAATTTTGGCCCAGCTTAATTTTTAGGCTACCCTTTGGTCCCATGGGGTCAATTTGGCCCACAGGTAATTTTAGGCTACCCTTTGATCTTCCATGGGACAATTTTGGCCCACGGAAATTTTTGGACAACCCTTTGGTATTCCATGGGTCAATTTGACCCACGGTAATTTTTGATCTTACTTTAGGGGCTTAGCCCTATTTTTTGTTGTCTTTACCTTGTTTGACCATGATATTTCGGCTGTTTACCTTGCCATTACCGTGGAGTCAAATTTGGACCCACGCGGTTAATTTTTTTGTCCTTCCTTTAGGGACTTAGCCCTTTTGATGTCTTAACATTAGTTTGCCATGATTATGTAGGGCCTACGACCTTGCCATATTACCATGGTCATTTTTGGCCACGCTAATTTTTACCCACTCGTGGCCCACCCGTCCCATATTTCGTTCCTAACTTGTACGCCTGTATGGACCTACCCTAACTTGAACACCTACACACCTACGGGCGCACACACACACACACACACTACACCACACACACACAACACACACACACCACACACACCACATACACACACACACACACACACACCACCACACACACCTACATTATACAACCATTCACTATGACACTTACATTTCATAGACACACTTACTTTTACACTTATACACACGTACGCGTGCGCACACACATACACACCCTTGACAGAATACCATGGGTCAATTTTTTGCCCACGGTAAATTTTTTTTTGTCCTTCCTTTAGGACTTAAGCCCTTTTTTGATATCTTAACCTTGTTTGACATTTGATATTTCGGCCCTTGACCTTTATGATTTACGTACAATTTTTGAATGCTCAGCATTATTGATGCCCCAACTTTGATGCCTCAACTTTAATGGCTCCCAATCCACCGTAGAAGTATTTCTAGTGATGCTTCTATTTAGTGTTCATATAGTATTAGAATGAGTGCCAGGTGAGTGCCAGGTGAGTGCCAAGTGAGTGCCAATGAGTGCCAATGAGTGCCAAGTGAGTGCCAATGAGTGCCAAGTGAGTGCCACATAGTGCCAAGTGAGTGCCACATAGTGCCAACTGAGTGCCACTTTTTTCAAGCCTTTTCTAGCCTCCCCTGAGCCTAGAATAGCCCTAATATGGGTGTCTACCCCTATGTAATAAGGTATGAGGACCGATTGAGTGTATATTACAATCTCTAGAATGCTTCCTACTATGAATTAGTATTTTTATAACACTTATAAGCACTTTACACTCTCATAGACACTTACATTTAAACCAATATACACTTACACTCACACCCACACACAGGTACACTTACACTTACACTCACACACTCGATATTTTGATGCCTCAGCATTAATGCCTCAGCAATGATGCCTCAGCATTAATGCCGCAGCATTGATGCCTCAGCATTAATGCCTCAGCAATGATGTCTCAGCATTAATGCCTCAGCATTGATGCCTCAACTTTGAAGGTTCATCTTTGATGACTCATCTTTGATGACGTCATCTTTGATACCATCTATATTGATGATTCATCTTTGATGAAATCACCTTTTTGATGGCTCATCTTTACCCACATCATAGAACAGAGTTAATATTAATGTCTAACTCCCCCGTTCATAAGCTGCCCACCAGGGCGCAGCAAGCCCCCCTCCCCGCAAAGGATGAGGCCCCGCACCCGCAGGTGCGAACCGCCGCGCGAATGAAAAATTATATACTATAAGTCATTTCAATTTTGTATTTCAACTTAAACATTTCAAAGGAATTTCTTATTTTCATAATATACTATGAATCATTCAGTTTTTTTTCATACTTAAACATTTTTATTAAAAACATTTTCGCGAACCTAAAACTGTAACTCATTACAGACCTATTATTTAACACATATATTTATTAACATTATTTTTTACTTAATACTTTTTACTTAATACTTTTTAATTTATAAATTTTTTAAATTAATGCCTGAAGAAAAGAAATAAATTTCTGGTTTCAATTATATAAAAAGAACTTAATTTATTGCTTTTGTACGAAATTTTACTAAAAACATGTGTCAGTTAATGAAGTAAGAATTTGATTTAAAACAGAAAAACAGTAAACAAAAGCATACTAATCCCCCCTAGCTGTTAGGTACTTTTGTTCTACTGTTTTACTGCTTTACTGCCTTTTCAACTTTCTGCCTTTACTGCTTTTAACTTTCTGCTTTACTTTTTTAACTTTCTGCTTTACTGTTTTAACTTTCTGCTTTTCTGTTTTTAACTCATATATTATTAACATTATGTTTTTTATTTTGTTTTTAATACTTTTATTTATTTTATATATATTTATATAAAACAATTTTATTTTACTACAATTGTACGAATTTTTACTAAAAACATGTGAGTTAAAGCAGTAAAAACATGTGAGTTAAAGCATGTAAAGCAGTAAAACAAAAGCATACTAATCCCCCCCTAGGTGTTAGGTAACACCTCTATTGTTTTACTGCTTTACTGCTTTAACTTTCTGCTTTACTGCTTTAACTTTCTGCTTTACTGTTTTAACTTTCTGCTTTACTGTTTTTAACTTTCTGCTTACTGTTTTAACTCATATATTTATTAACATTATGTTTTTTATTTTGTTTTAATACTTTTTATTTATTTTATATCTGATATATAAACATTTTATTTTACTACAATTGGTACGAAATTTTACTAAAAAAACCCAATGTTTTTTGGGGGGGAAGGTTAAAAAAAGGGGCAAGGGTTTAAAAACATGAGTTAAAGCAGTAAAGCAGTAAAACAAAAAAAGCATACTAATCCCCCCCTAGGTGTTAGAACACCTCTATTTGTTTTACTGCTTACTTGCTTTAACTTTTTCTGCTTACTGCTTTCTTTCTGCTTTACGTGTTTTAACTTTCTGCTTTACTGTTTTAACTTTCTGCTTTACTGTTTTAACTCATATATTTATTAACATTATGTTTTTTATTTTGTTTTAATACTTTTTATTTATTTTTATTATTATTTTTATTATTTTTATTATTTTTATTATTATTTTTATTATTTTTATTATTTTTATTATTTTTTTTTTTTTTTTTTTTTATTATACTTTTTGTTATTTACTTTTTCTTATTGCTTATTATTTATTTAGAACACACATCACTATGGACACTGTATACCAACATTCACTATAGCCACTTACATTCACATGACACTTAATTTTACCCATAGATTACTTACATTTACAACTTTTTTTCTTTATACACACACACACACAACATACACACACACACACACACACACACACAGCTTACACACGCAGATTTACTTACACTCACACAGATTTACTTACACACGCAGATTTACTTACACATATAACGTATAATTTATTAAAACATTTTATGTTTTAATTAAACACGTACATTTATATTACTCATTCATATAGAACCAAAATTATTTCAAAGTTTCTTACAACTTTTGAAGATAATTCAGTGATGAACGTCTTTAAACAAAGAAATATTAATACAGTTAATACTTCTGTTTATAAATTTATAACTATCAAGTTTTAAATAACTTTTACTAAATTTTATGAAATTTTATTTAAAACCCATATATTTTACGTACCTTAAAGCAATAAAATCAGTAGGGCCAGCCCCTAGCACCCCTCTACATCAAGCTATGCCACGTTTTGTTCTATTGGCTTACTGCTTTACATCATCTTTAACCATGTAATAAGTATAAAATAACAAAATAAGTTCTTCTCTGCTAACATAACATGTATTTTATTAAAATCATTCTAAGTTTTTATTTAAAAATAACAATTATTCACTTACATTTATATTATTCACTCGATGTTAACTAAAAATATTTCAAAGTTTTTTTAAATTAATTTCGGGTTTTCTTTATTATTATTATTATTATTTATCTCATGTACCATTGAAAATCCATCACGAGAAAACACAACAACCCGCACTCCTTACAGATAGAAAACTGACCTTTTTCGTAAAATGTGTTGAAAATAAACTACTTTAGTCTAAATTTGGATAATCCTTTTTGTAACGAGCGATTTAGCCCTAATTCCAGGTCCAAAATATATTTCAACTGACCTTTTTCTGCTAAAATGTGGCTGCAATAACTACCGTTAGGCCTAAATTTTAGGCCTAATTTAGGATAGCCTTTTTGTAGACGGGCTATTTTAATCCTAATACCAGGTCAAAAGTAATTCCAGTATAGACAAGATTCATTGTTATTATTATTTTTATAAATATATTTTCAAAGTTGAAACAATGCGGTAGGATCCTTTAAGCAGGTAAAAATGAAATGTTTTCCTTACTTGTAATTGGTCGGAGTAATCCTTCTCTATATGACCTCGAATGTGATTGGTCGAGAATTATTTATCGTCTTTTGAAAATTAACGTTGTTCTTAAAACTTGTATTTGAGCAGGTGGTGTGTTTATTATCTTTTAGACCTCAACTCATTGTTAAAATCATAGTCATTTTAGCTGTTAAAGCGGTGCACAAGTTATCTGATTTGTATTAAAAGTTGTTTTATTTTTAACATAAGTGTATATACATATTTATAAGTAAATACTTACATGAGAGAAGAATTTATTAATTTTCACTAGATTAGATTATAATTAATTACACTAGTTCATAAGCTAACCACAAGGGCTCAGCATTGCAGACCCCCGCAAAGGCAGCCAACCCCGCACCCGCAGGTGGTCCCGCCGCGTCCCCCGCCCGCCGCGTGCGCCCGCAGGCGCAATATTTCGGCGCGAATGAAATATATATATATATATATATATATATATATATATATATATATATATATATATATATTATATATATATATACAAGAATATATATATAGTATATATATTATATATAATATATATATATATATATATATATAGTGTTGTGGGGGTGTGAGTGTGAAGTGCCTATGTGTATTTGCATGTGGTAGTGATAAAGTAGATAGTGTATGTGGGCATAAGTGTAAGTGTAGTTTCTTATGGTAAGTGTAAACTCGCTTTATAAGATGAATCATTAATATAGGTGGTATCAAAGATGACGCAATCAAAGATGAGTCATCAAAGATGAACCACCAAAGCTGAGGCATCAATGCTGAGGCATTAATGCTGAGGCATCAAAGCTGAGGCATCAAAAGCTGAGGCATCAAAGGGGGTAAGTTAGCATTCAAAAAGCTGTGAGACATCAAAGTTGGGATCAAACTGAGGCATCAAAGTTTGAGGCAACCAAAAGCGGAGGTATTAAATGCTGAGGCATCAAAATATCGAGTGGGTGGGATCGTATGTGTAAGTGTGTATGGTGTGTGTGTGGTGTGTGTGTGTGTGTGTGGTGTGTCTGCGTGTGTGTGTATGTGTGTGTCTTCTAAATAATAATAACAATAGGCATGAGGTAAATTACCACTTAAAATAAACAAAGAAAATGGTTTTAATAAATTATACGTTATATGTGTAAGTGTGTGTGTGTGTGTGTGTGTGTGTGTGTGTGTGTGTGTGTGTGTGTGTGTGTGTGTTGTGTGTGTATGTGTGTTCTAAATAATAATAACAATAGGCATGAGTAATAACACATATAATAATGAAATTAAAATGTTTTTAATAAATTATACGCTATATGTGTAAGTGAGTGTGCGTGTGAGTGTGTGTGTGTGTATGTGTTGTGTGTGTATGGTGTGCGATGTGTGTTTGTGTATGTGTACTAAATAATAATAACAATAGGCATAAAGTAAATAACACTAAGTATAATAATAAAATAAAAATAAAATGTTTTAATAAATTATACGTTATATGTGTAAGTGAGTGTGCGTGTGTGTGTGTGTGTGTGTGTGTGTGTGTGTGTGTGTGTGTGTGGTGTGTGAGTGTGTGTGTGATTATATGTGTGCGTGTGTGTGTATGTGTGTTTTCTTAAATAATAATTCGCCGGAAATATTGCCGGCCTGCGGGCGCCGCGCGGCGGGGACGCGGAAATATTTGCGCCTGCGGGCGCACCGGCGGGCGGTGGGACGCGGCGCGGGACGCACCTGCGGGTGCGGGGTTGGCTGCCTTTTGCGGGTGGGGCTCATGGTGAGCCCGGGTGGTTAGCTTATGAACTAGTGAATTAATTATTATCTATTCTTGTGAAATTAATAATTATTCCTCAATGTAAGTATTTATTATAAATATGATATACACTTAGTAAAAATAAAACACTTTTAATACAAATCAGATAACTTGTGCACCGCTTAACAGCTAAAATGACTTTGATTTTAAAATAGTTGGGTATAAAAGGTGTTGAAAGACACACGCTGCTCAAATACAAGTTTAAAGAACAACGTTTTAATTTTCAAAAGACGATAAAAAAATTCTCGACCAATACATACGAGGTCTTATAGAGATAAGGATTACCCCGGCCAATCACAAGTAAGGAAAAACTATTTCCTTTTTTACCTGCTGAAAGGATCTTTCCGATCCAGCATGTTTCAGTTAAATCTATTTATAAAAATAATAATAACAATGATTCTTGTTCTATACGGGAATTACCTTTTGACCTGGTATTAGGATTAAACTAGCCGCCCTTCTACAAAAAGGCTTATCCTAAATTTAGGCCTAAATTTAGGCCTAAACGTAGTTATTGCACCACATTTTAAAGAAAAGGTCAGTTTGAATATATTTTGACCTGGAATTAGGCTTAAAATCGCCCCGGGTTACAAAAGGGATTATCCTAAATTTAGACCAAAGTAGTTATTTCAACACATTTTTTACAGAAAAAGGTCAGTTTAAAATAATCTGTAAAGAGTGCGGGTTGTTGTGTTTTCGCGTGATGGATTGTCAATGTATTTAAGATTTAATAATAATAATAATAATAATAATAATAAAGAAAACCCGAATTTATTTAAAAAAACTTGAAATTTATTTTTAGTTTAACATCGAGTGAAATATAAATGTAAGGATATAATTGTTTATTTTTAAATAAAAACTTAGAATGATTTTAATTAAAATACATGTTATGTTAGCAGAGGAGAACTTATTTTGTTATTTTTATACCTTATTACATGGTTAAAGTGATGTGAAGCAGTAAGCCAATAGAACAAAAACGTGGCATAGCTTGATGTTAGAGGGGTGCTAGGGGCTGGCCCTACTGATTATTGCTTTAAGGTACGTTAAATATATATGTTTTTAATAAAATTCATAAAATTTTAGTAAAAAGTTATTTTAAACTTGATAGTTATAAAATTTAAACAAAAAGTATTAAACAGTTAATAATAATTTTTTTGTTCAAAGATAAATTGATTTATTATAGAAGTTTAAAGAAACTTTGAATAATTTTAGTTATATTTTGAATGAGTAATATAAATGTACCTGTGTTTAAATTAAAAACATAAAATGTTTTAAATTAAATTTATCTGTGTTAGTGTAAGTAAATCTGCGTGTGTAAGTAAATCTGCGTGTGTGTGAGTGTAAGTAAATTCTGTGAGTGTAAGTGATGTGTGTGATCCTGTGTGTTGTGTGTGTGTGTGTGTGTGTGTGTGTATAAGTGTAAATGTAAGTATCTATGGCGTAAATGTAAGTGTCATAGTGAATGTAAGTGGCATAGTGAATGTGTGTATAAGTGTCATGGTGAATGTGTGTTCTAAATAATAATAACAATAGGCATGAAGTAAATAACACTAAGTATAATAATAAAAAATAAAAAAAATAATAAAAATTAAATAAAAATAATAAAAATAATAATAAACAATAATAAAAATATAAAAATAATAATAAAAAAATAAAAAGTATTAAAACAAAATTAAAAACATTAATTTTAATTAAATATTTATTTTTTGGAAGCGTTTCTTAAAACATGAGTTAAAGCAGAAAGTTAAAACAGGTAAAGCAGAAAGTTAAAACAGTAAAGCAGAAAGTTTAAAGCAGTAAAGCAGAAAGTTAAAGCAGTAAAGGAGTAAAAAATAGAGGTGTTACCTAACACCCTAGGGGGGGATTAGTATGCTTTTGTTTTAACTGCTTTACTGCTTTAACTTCCATGGTTTACTGCTTTAACTCACATGTTTTTTGTAAAATTTTCGTACAATTTGTAGTAAAATAAAAATGTTTATATATATATATATATAAAATAAATAAAAGTATTAAACAAAATAAAAAACATAATGTTAATAAATATGGTTAAAACAGTGTTTTAAAGCAGAAACTCTTTAAAACAGTAAATCAGAAAGTTTAAAACAGTAAATCAGAAAGTTAAAGCAGGTAAAGCAGAAAGTTAACAGCAGTAAAGCAGTAAACAATAGAGGTGTTAACCTAACACCAAGTGGGGGATTAGTATGCTTTTGTTTTACTGCTTTACTCTTTAACTCATTGTTTTACTGCTTTAAACTCACATGTTTTTAGTAAAATTTCGTACAATTGTAGTAAAATAAATTGTTTATTTTGGAGATATAAAAATAAATAAAAAGTATTTAAAACAAAATAAAAAACATAATGTTAATAAATAATATGAGTTAACAGTTAAAGCAGAAATGTTAAAACAGGTAATTTTTTTTAAAACAGTAAAGCAGAAAGTTAAGCAGTAAAGCAGAAAGTTAAGCAGTAAAGCAGTAAAACAGTAGAGGTGTTACCTAACACCTAAGGGGGCGGATTAGTATGCTTTTGTTTTACTGCTTTACTCCTTTCTAACTCATGTTTTACTGCTTAACTCACAGTGTTGTTTAGTAAAATTTCGTCAATTGTAGTTAAAATAAAATGCTTATGATATCTAGACACTCTTCGATTTTTTTCTTCTTACATACAATTTTTAAAAAAATTTATTAAATTTAAAAAGTATTAAGTAAAAAGTATTAAATTTAAAAAATAATGTTAATAAATATATGTGTTAAATAATTCGGTCTGTAATGAGTTTACAGTTTTTAGGGTTCGGAAAATGATTTTTAACAAAAATGTTTTAAGATATTGACCAAATAAATCTCTC
>JABUQX010037500.1:0-22672 GCA_015478945.1 Trachelipus rathkii | reverse complement strand
AGAGACGATAGATGAAGGAGTAATAGTTGTATTATGATATTATAGGTATCATAATATTAAAATTAACCTCATTTATAATGATATATAAATATAATGTGGAGAAGTATCTACTCGATGTTATTCCGTAGACTGAGATAAAATGTTGATATTTAATGTGAGTATTTTGTTATAAATAATATTTTAATTATAATAGGATTGCTCTAGCCAAATATTTATAAATACTTAATTCACTCTAGATGGATTAATTTTAAAATAATTATGATATAAAAATTTAATTTATATTAATCTAATATTGATAAAGTATGTGGGATAAAATTTGTAATTTAGTATGTTTAACATATTATAGTAAAATTTCACTATTTTCTGTTAAGTCATTTTCAAATATTTTTATTAGTAGCATTACAATACAAGGATATGATAAGATTATAACATATAAAGGTATAACTCTTTGTGGTTAATAAACCATAATTAAAGAAGGTTATATTCATAGGATTTAATAGATTATATATATAAGAGATGAAGATGTATTAGTAGAACCATATTTGTATAATGGTTATTCAAAATAACGTATTTGAGACTTTATTAAAAAAATGAATAAATATCTCTCTTATGATATCTATATATTTAAGATTGACGTGCTATGTTAAGTAATTATTCCATTTTACTTATGAATTTTATTTTTTGACCCATGAATAGAATATTCGGAATTAGCATTCAATTTAATAATTATGTTATATATTTAAAGGAAAATATAACATGATTATAATTATGTATAAGTATTATTATTCATTTTACTTTGAATTTTAAAATATATATAATGATTCTGTGGGACTATCCCAGCTTGTGTTCCAAAGCTGATCTCAATTTTTTAATTTATAGCTTATATAATGTTCCATATGAACTAAAGTTGGAATATAAGGACCTCTATTTGAGCAAATGCTCCCATAATTATAAAAAAATTAATTTTATTTCAATTTATATTTTATTGTTACTTCAATTATTACTATATAAGTAACACGAAACAAATGATTTCGTGGTGCGGGATCAATCTAATAAGAAATATAGAGAAATATAGAGAAAAAGAATGTTGAAATTTTTGTATTTATAATTTTTAAAAAATATAATTAATCCTGAAAGTAGTTATGATATAATAGAACGATCTCTGATCGTTACCCCCCTTAGATAAATATATCATTATATGTAGTTCTGCAATCCCTGAGGGTAGTGTGACCCGGCTGTACGACAAAACAGACCCCAAGTACCGAGATATGTTGGGTGACGGGTTCCGCGATCTAGCTTGTATAAGCAGCTCTCACGCGCTACTATTACATAATGCACTTGAGAAATAACCTATTCAGTGCCATAGTCCTAGACGTTGAATCGCAGAGCCGTAAGTACATGAGTCTGTCTATATCGAGATAGCAAGAGAGGCAACACTCAAATGATATATGTTGATATGACCTATCTTTATAAAAAGGTGGAGGATTGTATAAATATAATGTATATAACTATAATAGAATTATAATGTAATTGATCTCAAAGGATGATGATATAGTAGATATTACAACACTTTAAAGCTAATTTTTCAATGAACATTTTTAATTAACTAAAGGATGTTTATATTTTAGAGAGAGAGAACACCATAAATTCCCGGCAGAAACGCGACACGAGAGGCATGATGACTCACGCCATTTTGTTGATCAAAGTTTTGATCAGGAGAGAATCAAAATAGAGCACTTATTTGATTTTTCATTGAGTATTCTACTTATGAATCTTAATTTTATATACTGTTGAGATATAATCTGCTCTTTACAGCACATAATATTCAAGTTTAGTTGTACGATAGGTGTTTCTGGCTCTTGTAGTTATGAGAGTTTGTCAGGGTATGATGTGGCGTATAAACTTCCTTGTGGGCTGCTTTATGACACTCCATTTGCTCTTTATATATTTTATATTTATATAAATTTTGTTGTTTATAATAATAATAGTTTTCTAAATTTTTTATTATATATATATTTTTTTTTGTGCTATGTTTATCATATTTCCTGAGATTATATAAATTTAGATATTCTTTTGTATTATATTATATCAATTGAATCCCAGTATCAGTAATCAAAACTTTTTTAAGAGCTATATTGTGGAATTGAATTAGGGTTATCTATCTTAGTAGTAATTACGGAACTCTGGTCTCTTTAGTTATTATGTTATGTTTTTATACATTTATAATGATAAGGAATAAATAAGAAAATATATACATACAATAAAATAACAATAAATAAAAATATAAGAAAATTACTCAAGATATAAGTAAGTATAAAACGTTGTACTAAAGAATATATATATGTTAATAATTAAGTCAATTTATATGTTAAAAATTAAGAAAATTCTTACGTGTGTAAAATTGTTAAGTCAATTTAGTTAATGTATTTCTTCCAACAATAATTAGTTTATTTTACAACTAAATATGTATTATATTTTTTTTTTTTTTTTTATTTTTATTTTTTATTAAACTTTATTTCTTCAAAACTACTAGTATATATAATTAATTAACGATATAAATTCCTAATTAACGTGTTATCAGTATTTAACGTTTATTGTTATTTATTATTTCTATATTATATACAAAATATTTAAATTGAACATCATAATACTAATGTTATTTTATTTTTTTTTGTTATTTTATTAGTATTTTTTTTTTTTTTTTATTTTATAATTATATTTTTTATTTTTATTTTTATTTTTTTATATTATTATTTATTATTTATTTTTTAATATCGGTATTATTTTATTTAATTTTTGCCATAAAAAATGTAATATTTTTAAGCAAAATATAATAAATTAATTATTATGTTAATTTGTATTTAAAACTAAAAATATAATGAGTCAAAATTGTGTAGGAAATAAAAATGACCAAATAGTAGAGTATTGGTCAAACTCACATAAAATACATACAACTGCTGTTCTTTTAAATTAGCTTTGGAGACTCACATATTTACTTAAATTTTAGTTATTTATTTGACAACACTAGCAAGTCTTGTACAGGGAATGCTCTTAACATATATAATACCTTACTAATAATACACTCATAAAATGGAAGACAACACTACAAATGTTACTACATATTAACAGAACAATAATCTATCACTGATAGATATTTATATATTTAGGTTTATTATAGTGAATAAATACTATATTATATAGTTTGAGTGATTATCACATTAGATACTTTATTTATGCACAAAAGTTCTTATAGATACTTTTAGCTAGTATCATCTACCCAGTTATCAAAGGCTGTATACATTATTTTATTTCACTTTACCGTGGTGTTAGTTTTGGAGTCAGAGTACACAGTTTGTTTAGTAGAAATATTTATTATCCTCTATTCAAAAATATATTTTAGAATATATATTGGTTGAAAGGACTTAATATGAGAGTATAAAACAGGTAGAAGCTGATTTTCTCCTTATATGTCAGAAAACTAATTATAATAAATAATCATCAAAGTCCTCAGAGTAACTTTCAATAAAGTACCGATTAGAATATATATACCGTTTACATAGTTGCAAGAAACATTATATATATGAGTGATACTTATTGATAGCTCGGTGACTTGTCACGGTGTGCGTCAGTAGATGTTGTGTGTGTGTTGATAAAAGCTGTAGGTGAGAAGTAATCCGTGCAGTGTCGTTTGTCGATGAGATGTAGTGTGGAGATTTGAAGACGATGTACGCGAAGTAAGATTTTAGCACATTGCATGTTGATGGTAAGAAGGAATGAGTTGGAAAATGTGTAGATATCTATGAGAGAAAGAGACTGATCGAAGAGAGTTCAGAGAGAGAGAGAGAGAGAGAAGAGGGTGAGGTTAAAGCGAGGAGGGAGAGATAAGAATTGTAGTATTGAACGCTTGACGAGATTGATGATCGAAAGAGATGTAAGAGAGCAGAGATGCAGAGAGAGCAACTCTAATGATTTCGGCTATGTTTTTTCTTGCAGCTGTCGTGTAATATTTGGATGCCTTTTATCTTCCCTTTGTGAGTGAGTATATAAGGCAGGTGACTTATTATTTCCTCTTGGTTTATTAAATGCTATGTTTAAAGATGGTAGAAAAAACTGTATCTATACTAACTAGTAAGTATCTGAATCTTTATATGATATATGTAGTCATTTTATTGTAAGGGACTCTTATGCCTTATGTAGCAAACAGAGTTCTTACTTGAGTTATAGACTATCCATTACACGAATTTCCATCAACAAAATTTTATTTTCCTCTAAGTTAGACCCGGTTATTATCCATAAAGAGAAAATACTCACCACTCTCACACATAAGTATATGATTAAAAGTACTGAGCCGCTAATTAGTAAATTGGAGCATATAAAATTTAGTAATAAATATATATTTGTTTTTGTACTGTGCAACACAGCATATTCATTCTATATATAATATATATATGAATTTTCTTATTAATATTAATGCAAATTGTTCTTTAAGTCTTTTCATCAAGGGCACTTGAAGGGATACAACGATGCCTGGTGTGAAAATGTTTTATAATAGTATATATCACTTAATATGCTAATCCAAGTAACTGTATCATGTTTGATAGAATACATATATATAGTATATATACCTATCTTATTTTTATATATAATATACAACAAAACTACGTTTCTAAGTCATTGATTCACAAGGGGCACTCTAAAAAATTTACATTCAGTTGTAACAATAAAGGTATTATAGATTTTTCTGAAAATCAGCCAAGTATTATAACCTCATTATCAGGTAGGTTGCTTTTAAGTTCTTTAAGATAATTAGATTGAGCTTTTACGATAAAATGATGCCTTGTTAATTCATAAACTTTCTTGGCCAAAATTCTATGAAATCATCTTTATTTTGTACTGTTGTAATTAAATTTGATCTGTCTGTACTTACCCATTGTGAATATGTGACTGAATCTCTTGTGTTCATATTTTCAATCGTTTTTAAGTACTTTACTAATTCTTCTTTTATATACGACTTCACCATATAGCAAGAGACGACGACATCATTGCCATCAGCAGCACTGTTTTTCTTTAATTAGATCTTTATAGAGTTTTAAAATGCTTTAACAGCCAATTGCAATCACCAGTTAATTTTGGATTTGGTGGTGTATACAACACATTACATTTTGGGAACTCTTTGGTAACGGTCTGTAATGCAGGTCCAGGAGCATCATCATTCGTTATTCACGGTCTGCATCATTACAGGGCATACACAGTTTTCCTTGTACCTTTTTATGGAACTGTTGAAGGACAGCCGTCCAATACTAGAAGTTTCTTAACTCCAGAAGCAGGTAAATATTTTTAAACCTTTTACTATACCAAATCATTTTATTATTAAATAATGAGAAGAGAAGGAGAGAGATATAGAAACTTGTGAGTAAGAGATGATAAATAGCCTGAATGGTCGGAATCCATAATATAGATCTTTCTTGCAACTTTAGGAAAGATACTCAAAATGCTGCTATAATTGTACGATATGGACGATAATATATTGTTAATAAATAGCTCGAAAGCAGTTTATCTCATTGTTACGGCCTACAAAGTATGAATGAGAATGAGTGCATAGTTGTTCAGCAGCAGTGGATATAGTGGGGGTAGTGAGGTTTTTATAGAAACATGTATACTAGGTACTATACACCATGTCTTATTTATTAATATATATACATTATTATTATATTTAGTAAATAATTATTCTTATCTATGATAACAAAAAAAACAAACTCCAAATTTGATTTAATTTATATAAGTATTATGATGGTATTATATATAAAATGAGAATAAAATAATCCGGATATTAATGATTACTACAATATGTAGATTTCACACATATGTGTAACGTTATAGTATAGCCATAAAATACATTAGGTATAGGTATATAATAATTCTTAAACTTTAATTGATTTCAAGATTCTACTTCCTGGCCTGGCCTAATATTATATTATATAAATTATATAAATATCTGTACTACCAAACTCTGAGCTAAGCTTATTATTCTGTAATACTATCATAGTCTATATAACGTTCGTTTCAGTTAGTGTTTATTTGTGTCTCTTTTGATATTGGGTCGTTTGATATTTTCATTTTTTTGAAAGCCGTATGATACTTATGTTATCGACTAAATTATTGTAATCGAATAAAACTCCTCCTAAACTTTTTTGTCGAATTGATACTTTAATAAAACTTGAAACTAATTAGCATTACAATGATTTGGCTCTTGTGAAAGTGGTTCAGTTCCACCAATCTTTGGGATAATTATTTGAACTCATTATTTTACTGAGCTCCAATGGTGCTGATTTTCGCAAATTCATGTCTATTTTTGGGTTTTCGAAAATGAGGAAAAGTTGCAACTTTGTTTCTTTAACGATTCTATTTTCAACTTAAATTACAAAGACCTTATCAACCTATTCTTGGTATTTTATCCATGCAATACTGCTCAATTGTTGCAGCCGAAGCCATTGAAAAATATGGAAAAATTCAGTGTTTTATATAGCTGTAATTATTACTATATTGAGACTAAACTTTGAAACCTTTTCTTTGGTATTATACATATCTTTGATGCCCTGATTCGCGCAGGAGGAATCGGCTGAATAGAACAGATGCCAAAATAAGTGAATTTTTCTTTTTTATTTCGAGAAAACTGTGAAAACACAACAATTTTTATTAATAATTGTCGAGTTTTAAGTATTAATCAGTAAAAAAATACGCAAAAAAAATAAAAATAACTGAGTTACTAAAAAAGAAGTAAAAAAAATAGAAAGACAAAATTGAACTACAAACATAAAACAGCCTTATCAAACATGAATACCGATTGTCAATATGCACAGGTAGGTCGCGAAAAATCTGCCGTACGGAAGAAGTAAATGATGCCGCCACAGCAACTGGGGGAAGTGGAATAAAATAGCAAGTGTAGCGGAAACACCTGATAAATGGAAATGTCATCAATCGGGGTCGGGAGTCACAGAAAGTCCAAAAAAAATTCATCTCTTGCTTACGGTATTAAATAAATAAAAAATCGGCAACCATCTGACTTGAAAATTTGAAAACCAAAAATAGGAAGATTTCGAATAAATCCGACCATTGCTCAGTAATGGAAAAGGTGCGAAACTGATGCAAAATCTGGGGGTTGGCGGGGGTTCGAGGTGAATGTATGAATTGTTGTGAGGCAAAATTGGAATGCAAGGGGAGAAAGTGGGAAAGTTCCAAGTCTTATGGCATAGTTTTGTGCAAAGTTCTTTATAAGGTCATTTCAAGCCAATAGAAGAATTTAAAGGATAATGGAAATTTTCAAATTTGTTCAAGACATTCAGGGCTGCGGTTCAAAATAAAAAATGGAAATAACCAAAACGACTAGCAGGACACCAACAACAATGCACTAGCTTCTGAAACGCCGTTAATAGACGTCAGAGAGCAGCAAACGTTGCACTGCAGTTTGGGCGTGTTTTTTTGTTTGTGATTGAAGTCTTAGAGGACTTATAATAGAAAAATTAAGCCCGAAAATTTATGACCCATTTGGGTTTCACCATCATTCCAATAAGGTGGATATTCGAAATTTATCTATGTCAAACTTCCGACCTGTTTCCCCGACGTTTTGTTACTATAAGTAGCTGTGGTTGTTCGTTCCCTGTGTATTTCCCACAACCCCACCCGCCTCCTCCGCATTGTCTCCTGCCTGACATCCTGTTGCTTCGATCCTCAACTATATCTATCTTGTAACTAGACTCAAACAGAAAAAATGGGAAACTTATTATTCGAGAAGCTAAATAAATAGACAGATAGTAATCATATATAAAAAAAACGAATTACTTCTCAAATCTTGCAAAACTTATGTTAAGACAAATTCTTTTATAAAAAGAAATCTTAAGAAAAAAAGATATAAAAAGATTCTTTGTTCACTTGATTCGGGTGCCATAATATCTCGTCTTCACTACCTTTTTCTTCTCTCACTCTTCTATTAAATTCTATTCTATCTTCTCTTCTCTTTCTACTTTCTATTCTTCATTCTCTATCTCCTTCCTGGCTTTCAAAAGTTCTATACTCGTCTCTTTACTTTATCTCTCTTCCTTCGAGTTCTATTTTTTGTGTGTTTTTGTTTTTTTTTCATTTATCTTGTGAGATGTTGACTCCTTCTTTGGTTTGTTTTTTTTTTCTGATATCTTATTCTTCTTATTTTTTAATCTTATATCCTTTATTCCATTTACTCTCTCTACGTCTCTCACTCCTCTTTCTGTTCTCTCCAATCTTTCTCTCATCTCTCTCTCCTATCATCTCTAATCTTCTGATTATTCATCTGTATACTCTCTGAATAATTGGCGCTTCGTTAGGTCTATTCTTTTATGCGATAGTTAAGTTTGCCCAAATAGGTTATATGCACCATGTCTTTTTTTTTATAAAACTATTATAATTGGTGTACTTATGGTAAGGGAACTAGCTTGATCTTTGTCGTAAATATAAACAAATGGGAATAATAATACTGATATCCATGTATGTTTCATATACTGGTGATACATGCTGTTTAAGGGGAACACAATTGATTTTGTTATCCTCTATTGGCACATTTAACAATATTTACAGATAAAAGCATCATTACCATCGGATTTAAGGTAAGATATTAGGATGAGCTAAGGCGCCACTATGTAACAATTTCTCGCATTTTTCTTTTATATCTATGGAAGAGGGGAAAACATGGTTGTTTTCATTTATATTCTAGTACTCAAACAAAAAAAAAAACCCGTTTTTTATCCTTCATATATCAACAAAATCTCCTCTCTCTCTCTCTCTCTGTTCACTCCTACTCTATTTCTCTCTCTCTCTCTCTCTCTCTCTCTTCTCTCTCATCTTCTCTCTCTCTTCTCTCTTCTCTCTCTTTACTCTCTCTCTATTTATCCTCTCCACTTCTACTATTCTCTCTCTATCTCCTCTTCTCTTTACTGTAATTTCTTTTTTGAAAAGACACAAACAACTCAAGCCTTCTAATTTGTTTTATCTGAATATTTTTATTTTACTTTCTCTTTCGATCTTTCTTAGAAAAGAACACTAATATTATTATTTCTAGGTTTACAACAGGCTGTGTAAAGGATGCTAGATGTTCCGAGGCGTCCTGCCATGAAAGACTTCTCAATTTTGCTCACTCTTGTCTATCGTTCTCTCATAGTGTTCGGCTCTGCATTGAGAGTATAAATATATATATATATATTTAGTAGCATTCGCATGAGTGTGAGGGGTGGGTCTCAACTCCACACCGGCAATTCATTCTTGAATCATTCTCTTTTCGCAATCTTAAAACTGCGTCTCCTCTCTCTTCTCTCTTTTCTCTCTTCTGCTCCTCTCTCCTCTCTCCTCGTGTCTCTCTCTCTCTTCTCCTCTCTCCTCTCTCTCTCCTATCTCTCTCTCTCTCTCTCTCTCTCTCTCTCTCTTTCTCTCTCTCTCTCTCCTCTCTCGTATCTCTCTCGTTTCGTCTCTCTCATCCTCTCTCTCTCATCTCTCCTCTTCGCTCTCCGATTTACTTTCCCTTTGTACCTTATTGATAATTTGCCACCGTTATCTAGCAAAGTTATTTACGTATCGGGAACCACAGCAATGATGACCCACTGGACCCTGTCCTGAACTCATCTAAATCTCAGTTTGCCACTCTCCTCCACGGAGGAGCGAGGCTCTGTTCCTCGGTTGTCCAACCTCAGTCGCCAACATCTCACTTTTCAATTCTAACGCGCCTCTTGCGCTTCGTCAAATCTACATTTTAATTTTTATTGTTATCATCAAACAAAAACCTATTTATCTGCAATTATTTTCTTCATGCGCTCGCATTACTCAGACGCATTCACTTCCTCATCACCCACACCTATTTCCTTCTTTCTCATTTCTTTAATTCCAAACATATTTAAGTATTTCATCTCTAAACAACTTTCAACGCCGATCCCCTGGCCCGCGCAGAACCGTCAATTTTCGACTTTCAAGATCGGATTTCTTGGTGTTTGCTGCTTCCACCGTCTGATTGGCCTTCAATCTTTGTTCCATTCATTTGGCAGGAATGACCTGTCGCTGATAGAGGATATATATAGTATAATATATATTAATAATTATATTATTAGGACTATCATGTTCTAGTTGATATCAGTGATACTAATGTATAAAAGAAAATACATAGCCTATAGCTGCAGTACTCGACCTAAGACTAAAGTGGATTTTCTGTGATTGATAAGGAATACGACACGCGTGTACTAGTATCATATGCTGCAATAATATTACTCAAAGGAATTATTATGCAGTCCTATACTAGACTCTCTATCGGCTGATGAGATACCATTTGCCTGCCGATTCCGACTCTGTATTTATCTCCGTTAGTAATATACGTAACGATATTATTAGTATAACTGATCTAGACTGTCGTCACATGTTCTCAACTAATTACTAGTAGATAATGATGCGTTTAGTAGATGTTCGTTTAGACGGGCAACAGACTCGAAGACAGCACGCCTACACGTGAGTACAGCAGACGCATCCAAGTACCCAACGCGTTTTGTGATTGAGCTGAGAATTTGATCATTGTCAAATTTAAATGTGAATTGAAACTGATATAAATGCAAGGATAATATTTTAGTTGGAGCACTCCATAAATTAAATATGCATTTTTACATTAATTTATTCTCTATTTCTTTTAATATTGAGACCCTGCATATTTGGGAAAAAGATTAATCATATCTTAGGTCACGAGGAATTTTAAATTTGCTTTAAGGTGCTACTGATTTAGCCAGATTATTAATCTTGTATTGATATTAAGAAGAAGTGGATTTACTTGAAAAAGGAGAGAAGGACTTTCTCTTTCGATGCTGAGGTGATTATCGAGTTTAAGCATTGTACTATGATCTCGTTAAGATTATTATAGAATATTTTTTTTATCAAAACTTATTTTAAAAGTAAAAAAAATCAAAAGCATTCAGTCAGAGAATTTTAAAGAGAAAAGTAAGAGTAGCAACAGTTGCAGAACATATGGAACATATAATATAATCAGTGAAGAGAGTGAGATGCCCGCTAGACAATAGAAAGAGTAAAATAAATGGAGACAGAAAGAGAGAACACAAGAGAAAAACGAAGAAGACGAACTGACGACGAAGAAAGAAAGAACTGCAAGAGATGATTCAGAACAAAGACATAGATGAAATGAACAAGTAGTGAACGAGGCGATAATGAATTGAAGAAAAGAGAAGAAATCAGACTGAGGATAACTAGAACGACGAAAAGAGATTAGATCGATGAAAAGAAAGACTGAGACGAGACGAGACATGTAGTTAGAAGATTAGAAGAGATGTGAGAGAAAGAGATGAGAATAGAAAGATCTGAATCTAGGAGAAATAAGAAATGAAGATGAAATGAAAAGTAAAGATAAGAAGATGTGATATGAGAAAGATAATGAGAGGAGAGAGAGAAAGAAAATGACGAGAACAATCGATTGTGATGACGCGTTGCATTTATATCGGTATAGAAGAAGATGAGGACCGAAGATGATAAGAGAGAAGAGAGATTGATGAAGAAGAAAGAGAGAGAGAGAGAGATGAGCGAGAGAGCGAGAGAGAGTGGATTGTAGTTCAGTGTTTATTTTCTATGAGATGAGACGGAGAAATAGATTTGAGAGAAGACGCGATTGTAGCCAGAGACGAGAGTTAGAGGAAGAGAGAGAGAGAAGAGAGAGAGAGAGAGAAAGAGAGATAGACTGAGAGAAGTGGTGACAGAAGAAAGATAGGGAAGAGATAGAGAGAAGAGTTGAGCGAAGACAGATTTCAGAGATGATTATGAAGAGAAGACCTGATGCGAAGAAGAAAAGATCAACGGTTTATTACAAACTTGAGAGAGTAGACGTAGAGACGAGACAGGAGTTAGACATGACAGGAGATAGAGGAGGCGACAAGAGAAGAAGAGAAGAAAAGAAGAAAAACGATATCCCTTTTGAGGAAAGGACGTGAAGAGGAGAGATTTTTAAATATATTTTATTTCAACTAAATTCTCAACGTCATCAGGGCTGTTCAAATTTTTTCTCTAATCGTTATCAACGGCCAAAATTATACTTGTTATCATTCTCTATTCACATTAGTCGGATACTATATATAAGCATTTACGTGTATTATATAATTACATTAATAATTAAACACTATTGTTTAGTTTGATCTTATTTATTTATATTATATTATTTACTATTATTCAAAATAATATACTATGTATATATGAGTTTTCTAAAACACTACATTGTTAAAAGTAGGTATACTATATATTTATAATCATATTATATAATCGTATAATATCTTATGCCTATCCGTGCCACAAACAGGCCTAGAGCGACTCGGATATTATAAAAGTGCGTCATGGCATGGCGCGGCTTTTGAGGATCCCACTTAGGTAGATAAGTTTCCTAAACGTTCCACTCCTTGAAGTGTAGGGCTATGCCCGTGAGGTGTGAACTTTTTATAAAAGAAAAACTGCTTTTTTCACTAAACTATACTTAGGCATATATAATTATATAGGGTTGCTACTCACCATATAATAAAATAGTATACACCTTATAATATATTAAAATTATTTTATATATTATATATAATATAATACATATAGTACAGCATTATACACTTAATTATTATATATGACTATGGAATTGAGATTGACATATAAAAAGGTAAGAGGAGATCAACTTGGTGAGTGTAAAAAAAGGTGAATGATGATTGTGATGTTGTGTTGAGATACCAAAAACCAAGTAGACCTCTAGTTGTGTGTCTCATCAGAATGAAGAATTAATAGAAACTCGTTGGTACCGACTTTGGGTGAAAATTGAACCAAACGATCCTTGATGGTCCGAATTATGGGCTGAGATAAGACGACTTCGCAACAATGGCAGGGGAAGAAGGCAAGAAGCCATAAAGAAAAAATCTGTGGGAAATAATTATGTGAGAAAGTATTAGTATAGTGTATTGGTCGCCGTTGTATATAATTAATCAGAGAACTGACCTTATTTTAAACTATTATGTATAGTGCCATAATAGGTTTGTATGTGTTCCAAATATGAAGGAAAGATGAAAGAGTTCGGAGTATCAACTCGAATTGTAGAATATACTCTCAGCTAGAAAGTTCCCGTCCCTGCGTATATATGTCGATCAGATGTGTAAAAAATGGTTAGATAGGGTGTATAAAGGTTTTATGAGAAAAAAATCAAATTACTTGAGCGAGCTGGGTGCTAGATATAGCAATTATGCTACAATATTGCGTCAGTGAGCTGCGAAGAATTGTTATTATCAGGAATAGTACGTGAGTTGTTATTCGCCTGAATTCCAGTTTTGGGTGTTATTTGGCGAAAGAATGTATCGTTTCGCTCTATACTCTTGGCGGGTTTTTAGTATTACTGATGAGGGCAGAGATATTTGTTATTTGGGCAAGGGAAGGAAATTCTGAAAGAAAATTAGTGCATAACAATTCGACGATAGGTATTAAGTAGGGACCATTCAAGCAGAGTGAGATGAGAGGAAAAGAGCTATAGAAGGGCCAGATAAGGGAACATAAACTAGATTTGGATTGACCCTGTGAAGACGTAGCTCATGAAAAGAGGAAATGATAAAGCAATGGGCAGCTTGGTTCTTGCAAAAGTGTAGGATGGTAGATGAGGTAGATGATATGAAAACCTGGAGTCTAACATGCGGAAGGGAACACGAGTAGCAAGTAGCTTAGCCATACGGGTTAACATTGAAGAACTATAAGTTTAGCAGGTTATCCAATCAGAAGTGTTGGCTATATTCAAATGAGGTAAATGATAATGAGAAGTAGGTGTCAATGTGGTCGAGAAAGAAACAAATTTCTGATATATGAATGCTGTTGTAGAGGGAACTGATGTATGAAAGAATTGTAATCAATTGTATGAGTTTTCGAATCTGAATACTTTAAGAGTCCACGAAGTATACCTAGTAAGCGTGAAGAAACACGCAGCAAGCTAGTCAGCAATCGAGAAGGTGAAGAAGAAAATGTGCACATAGCAAAGGAGGTAATAGATGCTGGTTAGAGAAAGTAATCGGGAAGTATTATGACAAATGGGTTAGAAGCTTAGTAGGCTTGTAAGTATAATCAGTGATGATTCTTTATGTAATATCTCAAGAATTGTAATAGTATCGGCTTGGAGAGTTGTGGCTGGGGCTGATTCATCCTTGTATTTATACTAAAATAATTTGAATGTATAAGACCAAGAGTGACGGCCAGCTATGGTTGGTGAGGAATTTGAATGAATGAGTGAAGTAGTTTGAATGCAAAATTGAAAGAAATTATAATGTGAGAGCGCAATGATGTCTGGAAAGAGTTTAGATAGGGTCAAGAGTTCTATCACTTAGATGGCCCATGATTCACTGAGAGAAAATGATGAGAGGCAAACGTAGTTCATGTAAAGTCTTTGCCAGGGTTTTTATGACAGGATTCCAAGGAACTGTAATTAACTATAAAGCGACACTTGTTCTGCGAGGATAATTATAAGATTGTATGTTATATAATGTATGTATAAAGAAGAGACGGGTATGAGAGAGAAATGTAATTCCGAATTTCATATCAAACTCAGACCTATTTTGCAGAATAGAGTGTATATTTAATTAGAAGATCTGTGTAGTTTTATATATTACCTCCAAAGAGCAGAAGAGGTGATGGCTTAGCTGGAACTAAAATGTACAGCATATGTAAAGGACTCACAGTCTTATGCAAAGCTATAGATATACGAGAAATGGTTACTACGTTGAAATTACTCTACTGGATGATTGGATAAAGTAATTATCGAAAGTTGCGACTATTGATAGAATGAAAGAGTGAAAGTAGGTAATTTGAAACTTGGCAGTATTATAGTGGCGTAATGCTCGAAAGGCTAGAATTGGTTTTTGGTCGCGTCCAAAGAGATTTACATTTGTACACACATTGTATATTTTGCTTGCATGAGCAAAAGAAAAAAACTATGAAAATTGACGATTCTGTAGGGGTAAGAGTTATAACAAGTGTTCTCAAACGTACTTGACACCATTAACAAAATAAAAACCAAATAGGTTTGTCTTTACAAAAGACCGTCCGGTAATGGTAATAGTAATGGAAGAGTCACGTTGAATATGAATACATATATATGGAGAGTATCCATAAATACAATAAGAAAGAATATATTTGAAGAATAAAGATGAGCCGAAGAAAGAAATAATTAACCCTGTGTAATTAGATCTTTTTTTTATTGGCAAGGAAATGGTGATTGCTAAGTGTCGTAATGTTTTGTCAAAGAGGAAAAGATTGAGTGATAGGAGTAAAAGGCTATACAAGGAGGAATAACATAAACGGTATTAATATGTTATATTAAAAATGAGCAAATGAGATCGATATAGGAAATCATCGTTGAGTTTCTTATAAGCTAAATTCAGTGGAATGTATTACAGAATGAATTTCTTACTCGATATGGAACAGGTAGTGTTGTCCGCATAAGTGTTGTAGACATTGTTGCTTTGCAAGACGATAAAAGGACTAGAAGCCGGATGCTTGAAAGTTAGGTGCAGAGAACGTTGAAAATCACAATTGAAACTTGAAGCGAATCGCCTCACTCATAATCTTGATATATCACATAGCACATAGTAGATCTCTCGACGAACTCATGAAATGATAATGTGTGGTTTTCTAATTTGTGAATAGGGTGTATGCTGTGTCTACGTGACCTTAGTATTAGGTCATTAAGATGGCATATATTTCTCATGTGGTTAATCACATAGTAATGAATTGAATAAAAATGACACTAAGTATATGATATAGAATAAATCAAGGGGTTCGAAGGAATCTTTCGTAAAGAGAATATATTTTCTAAGGTTAATTTATCAGAAAAAAAATTCAAATAAATATTTCATACAGATCGATAAAATAAAATCTAAAAGAGTCGTGAAGAACCAAAGAGAGTGGTTAAGAGAAGAGTTGTTTTCCTTATTTTTATAATAGTTTGTTGTTAATTGTTTTGTGGAGTTTGAGAAGTGGGCAGTTTTGTATAGATAATTATTCATCGGAGCCTCTAATTTGTCGCGTATTAGTTGTGGACTGAGTATTTATCAACGCAGGGTTGATGATTAATGAGAAATCTTTAGTTGGTCACCGTACTTTCAAATTGGTATAGCGAGAAAGGGATATGAGAGACGACGTTAAGGGGTTACCAGTGCATCTAAACCTACTTTGAACTCAATCATGGCAGGTGGTTGTATAAACCCACGAGAGTTTAAGTATTGATGTTTATGCTTTAAATATAGAAATATATTTTCTTATAAGTGTTATAGTTTTTTTTTGTTTTTTTTTTACGAGGATTATACTCCACCATCACGGGCAATGTCTCCCTAATCCTACAGAGTGGGTGGAGGCTCAATTATTTAAGTATTGGCTGAGCAAGACGGAAGCCAAGAAACAATATATTATACTACCCTCAGTAACGATCGACCAGTGACGTAACTGCGCTTATCCTCTTTATTTGGAACGTAATCTCTAAGCCGCTGAGAGCTACCGGACGCCATGCTTAGTGCTATTCATACTCTTGACCATAACAGCCAACTCCGTGCAATGCTATTATAAGTGTTAGTAATGTAATCAATTAGTGTTGTTTAGTACATGAAATTTATGTATGTATGATGTAATATTAATTGAGTGTGTATATATTTTTCTCTTTTTATTTCTATTATTATATAAACCGCCAGATAGCTCATGTAAGCACTCGCAAACCAACGCAGGCTCAGGTCGCAGAGTCTGTCGGGTAGAAGGTGATTTCGCCTGAGGTCTGACTCTTTTCCTGCATCGGATAGCCTTAAATCCAGTACAACCCCCCTGCCTAGACGGAGGCTGCTGCCCGACCTGGTGTTCAATATGTTAAAAAAAAAAGTTTTGATTGTGTTGTATTTGTTTAGTACTAGCCATATATTCTATTTAATGTTTTAGTTTAGTCAATCCAATGGCATTTAAAACTTCTACGTGAGGACTCGAATAAAGTTCAACTTCTTGGTTTTTCATATTTATTCAAATCTTTTTTATCTTTTTGGTCTTCTGTCTGTACGAATATACGTTCGTGTTACAAAGAGGATTCTTTGTTTACTTTGGCTACTTCTAAATTTACCATGGTCTACATCACTAATGTGAGTCTACAAAATAATTAAACAAGATATAATGGCTAAACATAGTTGTTATGCTTATGAAATTCAAACTTTTGTGTAGATTTTTAACGAAATGTACGAGCGAGAGAGAATCGTGTCCCTCCTCAATTAATGAACTGAATTGGGTATTGAATCACTACTAAGGTCGTATTCTGTATTTATATAATAAAATTAAAAAAATTCATAATCCATGAAGCATATAGGATGACAGACGTAAGAATTAATATTGAAGTACTTATATTATAATAACGTATTCCATTATCCGATCAGGAATCGTAAGATCTCTAAAAAGAAAATTGTAATATTATTGATTTATAGTAATCTCTGTAGCCTTATCATGGCTATCAAATTCTCTTTTAACAATATCTCTTCGTTTCTTCTTTCTAAACTTGATGGTCTCTCATTGTTTATCAGGGTAGGAATACCTATATTCTTGTCAAATAATAATTGGCTTGGAGCAAATCCACCTTTCATCATTAAACTATTTTTGGCAGCTAATGGCCAATTTGAATATACTTCTTTTGTAACTCCTTCCTCTTTTAGTTTTGTCATTGAATCTTTAATAAGACCCACCATTTTTCCACAAATTGCTTCAAGGGCTATCAGCTGGAGTACTCAACAGTCTTATGTTAAACTTCTCAGCCAAAACTTTCACTTACTCGTTTTGAAATTTCAATCCGTTTTCTGACAATAGTTTCCACGGTGCTCCAAAAATACTTATCCACCTTTTTCCACAACTGGCTAAAACCAATTTCTTTTCTTCATCTCTGCTCGTTCTCTCTAGAAGAAGGTATCCTCTCATATCGTCTGTCATAGCCCCTCCTCCAGCTGTTTCGCATTCTTTATAATTTTTCCAAACCTTTCAACGAATGTCCGAATATCTTCTTCCTGTTTCTTTGGAATATTGAAAAATTCTCTCAAATTATTGAATTGGTGAGTCACCTTGTCTTTACCGTATCTTAATCCCAATTTTTCTATTATCGATTCCTTCCCTCCCTTCTTCATAAGAATTTTCATTTTTTATTTCCTTAATTGTTTCAATAGCTTCTCCTCCTAGTTTTAATTTAATCTCTAATCCTGGGTATCTTACATATCCTTTTTCTATGAGTAAACATGTGTTTACTTTTTCCTTCCACTCCTCGAAATTCTCCCTTTCTTCTCCATAAAACCTTGAGCTTCCTGTTCTAGTATCTCTTCTACATCCTTCAGTTATTTCTTTGTTTGAGTGAGGTATATTCTTCACTCTTTGCTTCTTAGGTACACTCTCTGTTACCGCTTTGATAAAATTTCCTGATACGAAGCAACAAGAACTCCCCTAAAGAAAATTGCTGAAGTCCGTAAAGGGATCGAAGTTTCTTGAAAGATGGACGATTATAAATAATATCACTTGTATTTAATAAGTATTTTTAATTATACCTCTCGCTTCATTTTACACGTGAGAATATAACAAATGTGGATCCCCCTTCGTTTTACGCAGCAGAAGAGAAGAGAGAGAGAGTAGAGAGAGAGAGAGAGGAGAGAGAGAGAGAGGAGAGAGGAGAGAGAGAGAGAGAGACGAGAGACGAAGGAGTAGAGTAGAGAGACCAGCAGTTGAGAAGAGACCTTCACGAGAACAGTGCTCGCGAGGGGAAGTATTAGGGGGAGGGTTTTGGAATCGACCGGACTGGGAGACGAAGAAAGAAGGTATTGAGTCAGTTAAAGAATGGGATCCTGGCAGAGGGGCCTAGGCCGCGGTGAGAGAGGGAGGAGATGTAGGACTGGAAGGATAGCGGAGAGAGAGAGAGAGAGAGAGAGAGAGAGAGAGAGAGAGAAGAGAGAGAGGAGAGATTCGAGCAGATGCGATCTCGTTGCGAGTATATCCGACGAGCACAGAGAGAGAGAGAACACGTAGAGCATGAAGGGACCCAACAGACTTCAAGCCACTTCCAGTCAAAAGTGTGAACAGAGAGCCGGAAGTAAACTATGTGAGGAGAGATGAAGCCAAAAGAATGATCTTTGAGTCAGAGACTTAGTGACGAGACAGAGAGACAGGTCTGAGGGGGAGGAGCACGAGCACCGTAGTAGAGCGACGCGTGAAGGGTTCGACGGACGTCGTCTTGAGTGAGACGAATGAAAAGAGACGTCCGGAGAGAGGAGTGAGGATGCAGTTGCGAGAAGATGTAGATGAATAATAATGAAATATGAAGAAATGAATGAAATAATAATGAATAATAATATATATATAATAATATATATAATGAGATTAGAACTAGATGATAAACTAATCCAGTGAATTTTATATTGAGGAAAGGGAGTGTGCATGCGACGCTGAAAGAGGATTTTAGCATGGGTATATGAGTGATGTCGCAATTGAAAATTCGTTTCATTTAATAAATGTGTATACGAAGAGTTTAATATTGTAGAAATGATGATAAAGATGTAATGGAGACTTCGCACCGAGAGATCAGGGAAAAGAGAGAACTTGAAACGAACGAGTAGGATGCATGGATGATTTCAAGAGACGGATGAGTATAGGTGTTAAAAAGAGCGAAAGAGACACGGGTATGAGTCATGCCGTTGAATCGGCATTCTGCATGTCACTCTCTCTTCTTTCTCCTGCTTCTCAATCTCTCTTCTCTTCTGACTTCCCTTCTTTCTGACGATCGCACTTTCTCGTTAGAGTAGACCTCGACCTCCCTGAATCATTGAGTCGCATCCGCCCGATACTTTAGCTGATGACGATGATAGAGAGAGACGGTGGACAGATGAGAGAGAGAGAGAGAGGAGAAGGAGAGAGAGAAGGAAGAGAGAGGAGAAGAGAGCATGGAGATTAACAGAGAAAGAGAGAAGAGAGATGCAAACGGTCACGTCACGACCGCCTTTGAAACTAAAAACGTTAAATAACTAAAGCTATTACATTTAAAGTTCTCTAATTAAAACTTATTTTATAGAATTATTTAAAATAATAATAATTAAAATTAAACTTAGTTACACTAATTAATAATATGAAACGAGATCTTCAAGACGACATCACTCCATAAGATGAAATCCTTCTTCAGCGTCGATGACACTCCCTTTCCTCCAATTATAAAAATACATTGTATAGTTAAGATAATTTAATCAATTATTATTTATTATTATTCATTATTATTATTATATGATTATTATTATTGATTATTATTATTATTACTTATTATAGACGACTCTAAGTTTAAGCAACAAACGTCTTTATGCAAATCTTTCTCGGACTCAGAGGCGCTCTCTTGGCTCTGCATCGATCGGTCAAACAACAGAATCCTTTGGTTTCATCTCTCCAAAGTTCATCGGCTCTGTTCAATTGACTGGAAGTGGCATTGAGTTCTGTTGGGTCCCTTCCCATGTAGGTGTTCCGGGAACGAGAGAGCTGATGCGGAGGCCAACCGTGCTGCCGCCTGCAGGGTAACTAGCAGACGGTTCGGGGTCTTAGCCCATGACTATACGTTGGGACACCTCCCTGCGACTGTATTTTTACAGGCGGCATGAATTAGTGGCTCGTGGTCGAAAGAAGAATCCCGCTCTCGCTGCTGGAGGGAGAGGAGAGGCGGTTGTGTGTCCAGGTGGAGAGATTTCTCGTAGCGACAAAGCTGGCGGAATGAATTAAAGCCTTGTTATACGGTCACATGGATGTCCTCTGTAACGAAGTTGCCGCCAGGAGGTGGTTCTCGCCCGTTTACGACTTGGACATACCAATCTCACGCATAGCTTTCACATGGTGAAAGAGCAACCCCCATCCTGTTCGTTTTTGTTCTTCGAGTGATCCTCTTACAATAGCCCATATTAATTGTGGCGTTGCGATGCCAGTTCTCAGACATTCCGCTCCAGTTCTTCCTGACATCTACCATTCTTCCCGGAATCGCCCTTGCTCAATTTGTATCTGACTCCCACCCATTATTCTAAGTGACAAAGTTTTTGCGTCCTCCATGAGTGAACACTTTCTATTCGATGTAATCCTCTTGTTCCGTATTTTTTTTCCGTTCTGTGTAGGGACTTCCCCTGTTGTTGTTTCTGACACGGTATAGCCGCTTTCTTTTTGCGCGCAGTGGTGGTCCCTGTACACATCCTCAAGAAAAAGAAATTATTATTATTATTATTGATTATTATTATTATATTTTATTATTATATTATTATATATTATTATTAGGTATATGAAATTTCTTTCCCAGTGCACTAGGCAATGCCTTCATCAAAATTTCTCTTCGAAAGAGTGGCCACATATTTCGACGCGTTGAACTAGTTTCCCAAGAGAGTTCAGGCGTTGTTACCTCAGACTCAGCTCGGTAGTGTTCATTATATTATATATATATATATATATATATATATATTATATATATATATATATATATATATATGATATATATAATATATATATATATATATATATATAAAACGATTGAAAAATGAAGGCAGAAGAAGCAGAATTAAATTATTCCGAGTTTTATGCTTTTGCAACAGGCGTTGATAGGATTTAATAGGAAGCTCTATAGCAGGTTTAGTGATATATCGTGGTAGTTGGCAAGCTTCTGAATTACGAACAAAAGTATGTGTGATAATAGGAAGCGTGTGTAAGAATAAAATGGAGTCGAAAGTTGTTGGTAAATTTTTAAAGCGGAGTGACCACCCCATGCATTTTCAATCTTTGCTTTTTCATTGTTTACGGATCAGATGCGATTGAAATTAGCGCCAAGCTGTACGCGCCTGGTGTGAAATATGGAGATAGAAGAGAGTGGAGGTGCCCTACCTATTATATGCGGATGTTTTGTGCGGTGAATCTGAAGAGGTTTGAGAGGATTGGTAGTAGGGTGTGTAAAAGGGGAGGGGCTTGAAAGTAAGCGGTAGATAAGAGTAACGGTTATTGGCTGTAGTAAAGGACAGTTCCTCGGGTGTGAAAGTATTGCTAGATGGTGCAAGCCAGATGGAACAAGTGTGAGTTTAAATTTATTTTAGAATGTTCGACAGTGAACGGATGATGTAGACTGTAGTAGAAAGTTGTGAATTTCAGTAACGTGGCTGGTGCAGTTAAATGGTTGGTAGATTAAAGGGATAAGTCTTGAGTGCGCTAGAGTCTTACATAATGTATGTTGTTACCTGTGTTAAGTGTAGTAGTGAGACTATGTCTGGAATTAAGAGATAGATCTAAGTACAACTGTGTAGTAGATGGACAATATTAGGGCGTGATAGGTTGTGAGAAGAATGATGAAAAATGAGGAATGAAGTATTAAGAGCTGTGTGGTTATGAAGAAAGGTAAATGGGAGAATTAAATGAAAGTACGTGAGATGTTTGTCATGTGGAAAGGAGAGAAATGATGAGTTTGTTGGTTAAGCGGACTGTATAGTGGTGAGCTGCTGTTGGGAATTTCCCCGGAGGAAACCGGGGCTTTTGGGAGGGGGAGGACCCCGAAAAGGGGAAAAAAAAAAAAAAAAGGTGGAGTTTTTGGAGTCAGTAAAGGAATATATGTAGG